>JASANE010021399.1:0-17449 GCA_030248225.1 Trileptium ribeirensis
TTGCTCTGTTTTTTGCTAAAATTTTCCACGCGCCTTGGGCAGGCCGGGAACTCACAAAGATGAGGTAATATAGTTAGGAGTGGTCCGATCCTTAGGGGCAGCCGCCTTATAGACACCTATGGGCTTGACCTCTAGTCACGACCTTCCCTTGTTAAGAAACAGCTGACCTTTGACTCTCGCACGCCTAAAACCCGCGGCTTTATATCTGCTTAGTCTACCGTTCCTGATATCTGAAAAAGAGCTATGTTTATAGAACCGGTGTGATACTGAAACACTACACTGTACAATAATTATTATCATAATAAAATTGAGATATCCCTAATAATATAACTGGTGCCCTGAAATCAACCCCTACACAGGGCATGGAAGCTATTATAAATTTAAAACCATTGCCACTTAAGTGGTTGGAAGCTGCTTTAAAAGAATTCACCGATTAAAAGTCTCAAATTATTGGGGACAGTGTTTATTACAGAACATTGTACGATTGCTAGTACTGCTACTAAAGCAATTTCTGTTATTAACATGTCTTCAGACCGGTGCGAAAAAGAACTTTTGTCCAATTGTGAATGTTCCGTTGTTATACCAAATAGAGCTGGTTATAATCCAGACGATCTTATGTCTAGTAATGCAATAGTTTGCTTTATAGACGGTTCGCGCTTGGATCATGGTAATACAACTAACAGATGCTCAGGTGCAGGGATTTATATTCCAAACTGATCCCAATGCTATATTTCCTTAGGTCAATATTGTAGTGTTTTTCAATCAGAAGTTATAGCCATTGATCAGTGTATATCTTACCTAATGGGTAGAGGAGTTAAAAAAGCGATTATTTAGTGATAGTCAAGCTGCTATTAAAGCTATTACAAATTGTTCAATTAAGTCTGATACAGTTAGGCAATGTAGGCTGTCGCTAGATAAACTACTGACATAATCAAGTAACGTTAGCATGGATTCCGGGACATAGTGACTTTACAGGTAATGAAATTGCTGATGACCTTGCTAAACTTGGCGCATCCGCAAGATTTATTGGATGTGAACCTGCAGTAGGTATTAGTTTTAGCAGTGGTACCAACTGCATTAAGCAGTGATGCGAGATGCAGTTTTATAAAAGTTAGGAAGACGGTACGTCCTGTCGCCAAACTCGAATATTTGTGCCTAGAATTAATACGAAATTATCATCCTATGTGTGCAAATCAAATAAAAAGCGTATGATGCAAATAGAGCAATAACAGGGCATTGTTTATTGAATAAACATTCAAATATCATGAAACTTGTCGCAAATGACTCCTGCAACTGGTATCCAAATGAAGCTGGCACTTCGTCACACCTTATTCTCAAATATAGTAAATTTGTTGATTTAAGAAAGAAATTCTTTGGTAAAGGTGTGTTTCTTTATACAGATGCCCCTAATCTTCAATCAAATAAAATTCTAGGTTTCCTTAATAGAACTTTTTTGGAAATTTCAATCCATGCAGGATTTCGCATTGGGCAACTTCTGATCTGAGCGGATGGCCAATTTAACCATTCAACCCTCCATCATCCTACTACTAACTACTCCCTAATTTTTCGCAGAACTGTATATTTTAAAAAGTTTTGCCATTTTCCGTATCTTCGGTGTTATTTATGTTGGAGTGGTGGAATTTTTAGCCGTTTAGTGAATTCTTCAGCGTTTATAGATTGTCAGAAGAGCTTTGGTAATGTACCTAAGGCCACATTACTACGATTCGGCTTTAAAACGGTGCTTTTGAGAAGGTAAATTAAAATTGTCACACATTTCTTTTTATAAAAAAGAAGACACATTATGCACTTGTGTTACCTTTATAATGTATTAAGTTTAAAATATGTGGTGAGCAAAAATACAGCTTGGAACTGTTCTGTGAAACATCCCGTTCATTTTAAGCGCTGGTTCAGTATTTCTTGTTTTCCAGCTGGGTGAGATAACAAACTTTGGAATTTTTGAGCTGTTTTCCTTGGCGAGATTTTATAGAATTAAAGTTAATGTGTAACAAAAAAGAGACTACTGAACCGAGATAAAACTATATATTATCATCTTTGTTATGCAGGCTTCGTTTTTGCTATTGATACTATTCAAAGTATTAATATATAATAATTGCTTTAGTAATTTTTTCCAGGTACCCGTATTATCTTCTGGCCGTGCTCGAAACGTCCAACTCACTTCTTACATGGCTTAGATATAGTCTCTGGATCCCATTATATCCTACTGGCATCACAATTGAAGGTAATCGAAGAATGTAGCAGTAATTGACACGGCTCGAGCGGAGTTTTTTCGGATTGGCACCGTTAATCTTTCGAACCAAAACGGATTTCTCTAAATAGTTAACTGTGCAAAAAAATTTCCAGTTATCTGTGGGCAGTACAAGCTCATCACCGGATGTAGGAATGCCGAAAATTTTTTTCTAAGCGCGTCATGATATCTAGTTTTCCCGTTTGTATTAAGCTAAACTGTCTCGTAATATGTTCTTGATATATTTTATTTTGGCCATGCGGCCTCAACATTTTAGATTATCCTGAGCCAGAGGCGTCGGATTGAAAAAGTAGCAGAATCATCCTCGTCGTGTTCTGTTTCGGAGACATTCTGGCTTAGTAACGAATATGTGAAATGGTTTCAGTTTATAAACGTCTAAACTTCTGCGTAAATTTGCAGCAGATCCTAGTACTAAAGAGTGAGCTGTCCCTCTGTTCGTCCATGCCTCGCGAGTGAGCAATGCTACGAAATGTTTGCCGTTGCTTTTGGGGCACAATTAATATTAAATCCATATTGCTACAAGCAGTATAAGTAATATTACAAATCGATATTAATGATGGTGTTCGCCGGCCTTGTGCCCAGGACTTTAATGTATTTGAGATTTCTGTGGCGGTCCATCTTTGCTATAAAAAATTCACCCTTGATTTTCAGATTCACTATGTAAGTTTGTGGCTTGCAAACGAAATAAACCGAAAATCAATATTTAACTGCAATTTTTCAAATTGGTAAGATAAAATAAGACATAATTATGTTATATTGTGAATCGATTTTGAACTCTTAATGTATAAAATTTATGATGCAGAATATTCACATTGATATTGTGTTTGCAGTTGTAAATTTTTTCAGGTGTGATAATTCTTCGTTCGATTCCGTTTTTTCAAGAGACAACTAAGTTTTCAACCTCGATCGCCGGCATTCCTATCGATATGACAACCGTTCTAGGTTCTTATATCGTATTTGGCCTGCTGCCAGGTAAATTTAGTTGGTCGTTATCTTGTTTTTTAGTTTAAAAAGAAATAAATATTTGTTTTAGTGACTGAATTTTAATGGCTTCAGTTTGTGTTTCTCATATTGGGGAAATTAATTTATTTTGTTATAGTATTTTACAGTAGTTATAATGAAATTTATCACTGCACATCGTGGAACGCCTCAGGGGTTTGGAAAATTTTTGCAAAAATAAGGGAAATTGGCAAAAACTAGCCTGCAATACGCAAAAATGAGGATGTGACGGGCGGTCGTCAACTTTTTTGTCCACCACCCCATGACAACTCCGCTTCGAGGGTCTCTACCCCCTGAGACGACCCTCCCGCAGACCCCGACTACCCCCGCCTAAGACCTCGGACTGTCTTCATATAGGAGTTAAGACCTATTGGTTAATTCGCTTTTGTGAAGCCCCTTCTAATGTCATATATTTTTAGCGAAAATATATTGACACGAAATTGGCACAGCTTTAAGGAGTAACAACAACGCTTATTACCATTAAATTGTATATTTTTTGTATAATGTTTTGGTAGTTGCATTTTATTTTGTTTTAGGTGGTCTTTTCCTGATAAATACGATGCGTAAACAGCGGAGGACGAAAATTGGCTTAACAAAAACCTTGGCATCACGAACAGCTCGAAAGAAACGCAATTAGGGAATAGTGGGACGCTAGCTGTATACCGTAATCATATCGGAAAATATTAACTGTTATATCGTAGGTCACAGACTGGATTCGCTAAGCTGACCTCGTTTGCTAAGATAGGCATTGGAATCGCACTTGCATTCTTGGTCACGACTACTTTACGCGATTACAAATTTTAAAACAGCGTAGTCGGATTAAACCTATCTAGTTTTAATATTATGCGTATGACAGTTGTATGTTTAGACCAAAGATTTTATTTGATTCAGCGTTTCAAACTGAAAATTTCTTTGAAATTTCTTCAGCTGTAGCCTCATTCTTTGTAATTTCCTACCTATTGATATCGTAGAATTGCAGGGATTGGCCTTAACAGACGCTGTATGCCTATTCCTAAGGATACGCAATTATAACAGTTTGGCCAAGCTCTTAATTCGCTGGCCCTATTTGGCACTATTAAATATTATTTAATTGTTTTTATTTTTTGTTTTAGTTGTGTTACTTATATTGCTGGTGAAAATAAATGATATAGAGCTCCGATATCTTTTTTGCCATAGCCTAGCTGCGCATAGAATTAAAGTCTTTATTAGCATTACACTTTACACTGAAATTTTGGTACTGAAATAGCGCTGAAGTATTTGTAGCCGCTGGTTAAAATAAATGACGTAGCGCTCCAATATCTTTTTGACCATAGCCTAGCTGCGCGTAGAATTAAAGTCTCTAGTAGCATTACACTTCACACTGAAATGTTTGGTACTGAAATAGCGCTGAATTATTTAGTTGTAGCCACTGGCTAAAATAAATGACGTAGCGCTCCAATATCTTTTTGACCACAGCCTAGCTCATAGAATTAAAGTCTTTAGTAGCATTACACTTCACACTGAAATGTTTGGTACTGAAATAGCGCTGAAATATTTAGTTATTGTTGGTTATTAATTTGTTAACACTACGTCGCGGTTCTTGATTAATAATACCTTTCTAAAGCCGGTGGGATTTTGGTCCAGATCTTATTTTGATTCTGTGCCATATGTGTAATATTTCTAACAGTGCGTTGGTACGTGAATATATGCGTATTTTGCATGACGTGAGCGAAGTAAATTTATCTGTTTGAATTCAGTATCGATGTTGTTCTTACTCTATGAAACATTATTCAGGTCACGTTGATGTGATATATGCACTACATGCTGCGTTGAGATTGTTTCGTTGGTAACATCTGTTCTATACTTATATGTACATATATATTTTAGTTTAGTCATAATGAATCCCGTAAAAGTGAAACCCAGATGAAAGCAATACATTACACTTTAAATGAAAATGGGTACACTCTGAATGTTTTGAAATAATTGCTTAACGTTTCACTGATTCGTTGTATTTGGATACAATAAAGGATCTTGGGCAAAGCAAGATGTTTACCAGACCTAGAAATGCGTCAAAATTTGAACGCAATATTAACTTCCAAAATACTAATCTTATTATTACAGTCATTTTATAGCATGTTTGGTGGAAATGGCGAAAATTATTACAGAAGAGAGTTCAAGTGGCATATTTAATTTGTCGGTGCTGTCCTTCATGGGCCATGTAAAACCGGTGCGAAATCGTATGCCCCCGTTTACACTCGGAAATTATTTTTGGTTGTCATCTGCTTGACGACACCGTCCTTCGAAACAAAATATAGCTCCTATTTTTCAAAAAATCCCGCTTGAAACTGGAAACGATTGATGGCAGCTTTATTAATAATCACCTGATATTTTGCAATTTTGCTTAAAATATTTGTAATACATTAATATACCCATAGGCAATTTTTTTTAATCGGATACATACCTTTGCGAGTTAGCATCGATATACGTTTTAGATGGTTAAAATAGCTTTGCATTTATGCGTGTTTTTGACTAATTCATTTTATGATCGGGTTTTGTGATATATCTACAATGCGGTACAACGGCATTCATAGTATATGTTTGCTTATTGATTTATATGATTACAACAGATATTCATGAAATAAAATATATAAGATGTATACAGCTATATGCGCAGATAATACAATTTTACTCGATATATAAGTATTTTCGTAATTATTTGTATACTGCAGTAGGGGCGACGGTCTGTTTTCGTGCACCTCCACGTACTTCCTCACCTCTGCATCCTCGTTCTCTAAATACGTGCATAACATAATAGCGGTGGACATCCAGTTTGTCGTAAATATGAAAAGTAATCAAATGCGCTGTTTCGTAGTTTCGGTCGATATACCTGTTGTCATTATTATTTTGATTATGTTATCCAGAATGAAGCAGTTCTGAAAGACGCGTTATTTGGCTAGACTCAGACGCATAGTGTCGGTTGCTTACACCATTCCGCACCAAATCCGAAGGAATGCCGTAGGCTTATGTTGGAATCGCATAGTGTCGGTAGCCTACACCCTCCAGCGCCAAAGTGGAGGAATAACGTAATTTTAGGCTCATGTTGGAATCTCATGGTGTCGGTAGTCTACACCCTCGCTCGCCAAAGCTGAAGGCATAACGTGATTTTAGGATGTTGGAATCGCATAGTGTCTGTAATCTAAACCTCCCGCGCCAAGGCGGAATGAAGAACGTAATTTTAGGCCTGTGTTGCATTCACAGCTACGGTTTTGAGGTCACTGAGAACCCAGGTGTTGCATTGGGTCTATGGTTCTTAGGGTTGTTTGGCATTTACGCTTTCTAGAGTACCTTCGGGGCAGAGCCCCCGTTAGTACCCCCTAGGGGGGGCCTCGCACCTTACAGGGGCCTCATCTCATGGCCTCTGGGTGGCATTGCAAAGGTGAAAAAGTTGGGAGCCGCAGCACAACCTCAAGCACCTTTCGTAAAGTAAATGTACACGATATACAAATTTAACCTCAGAGGTTAGAAGCCTAATCGTGAATATGAGTTTAACCATTCCGTGGTTCAAAGTTAGAGTTTTTACTGGCCGCCTGTTTTACGGACATACACGAAAATTTATTTAGGTCAGCGTCTATGCAACTAATGTATAGCATTTGGTGTGAAATAAACTAGTAGAGGCCTTGAGGCCCCTGGTTATATTCCGGTGTTATCTACGTGATAAGTCTTGACGGTTAAAATAAATATTAGTATTAGTAATTTTGTAATAATTTAGGCATAATAATATTAAATTTTGATATATGAAATATGTGTTCGTGAAATGAGTCAACGGGTATTCGAAAGTGGTGCTTCAAAGCGCAAACGTACAAAGGAGCAGGCTATAAGGATGCCGTTAAAATATTGCAAAGACTGTTTATAAAATTATGACCATGCATACTATCTTAATTTAAAGAACAGCTCTCAAATTTAAGGGTACACGGTCTTTGCAAATTCTTAAGAGTATAATGTCTTAAGGTAAGTGTATTGGAAAACGATTACATTAGTTAAGAAATGTGATAGGGGCCTCGCAGCCTGCGGGGGGGGGCTCGCAGCCTGCTGGGGGGCCTCGGACATCCTAGCGGCGGCCCTGCTTCGGGGAATATCCATGAGCTAACGGTTATGTTCGTAGTCATTTTTAGTCTTGTGATAAAGTGTTCACTGAATTCATAAGCATATATTTGACGATTAATTCATATGAGCAAATTCATAGCTAGTCATGTAGATAATTAGTAATTGTTGTTTCATTGCGATTTTCACTTAGATTGATAGAATGGAATTTCAGATGATTTACGCGAAGGTGAAAAATTTCACCTCCGCATCAACTCTGATATACATCTATATGTACAGGCTGTTAAATATAAAAACGTGCTATACAAATTCTATATATTTTTCTGTAGTTGTACAAAAAGTTTATATGGGTTGTTTATGTGATGTGATTTTATGATATGTCTACGTCTACTCTTCATGACGGCAACACTGCAACAACCGTTTGGCTGCGAAACAAGGAATACTTTTGAGAAGCGAGTAAAATAGCATGCCTAGAAGATCTGCGGTGTTGCAAGGTCGTAGCGATCGTTATAAATGTTGAATCAGAAGTCGAAACATCCTAGAAGTGAACTGTAGAAAAAATAATGATTTCGCGATAGGTAGTTTCTGAATAAAAGTTTAAAAATTGGAGATATTCCCGCAGCTGTTGCTGTGGTACCAGTTTACTAGAAGCTGGCGATAAAATAGCTTACGCAGGACTGTGAAGAAATATTCCTCTGGAACTAGTTTTGGCCACCGGCGTTAAAACCCGGCGTCCGACCGGCCTCCCGTCGCCGCGGCCGCCGGCTTTCGGTTGGGTTGACCGGCCGGTAGGTGACCGCTGGAGTCTGTGGACTCAGAAGGCCTCCAGTCTTACCACATTTATGCAACATAAAATCCAAGTAAGGTATCATAGACATCGCTTTTATTCACTAAGCGTTTAACGCCGCCAGGCAGCTAGTGTCGTCATAGGTTTCATTCTAAAATGTAAGCTGTTTTGCAATGCTGCTTGTCATAGATTAAGCAATTATTATAATTACACTGTAATAAGAACGCCAGCTTAAAAGCCATTATGATTTTACTCGTAACTGTGTAATGGACGAATGCAATTTCGTTCATTAATATTTTGAAACAAATTAGCACAAAAAATTCTGCAAAATTTATCTTATTGGAGCCATACTGACATCCGTACTGCTGTATCCCACCGGAAAAATCGTTGGCCTATCCAAATTTCATGGCCGACTGCCCGCCGAGAAATCCTGGCGCCAAATAATATCTTCCGCTCTATAAAATTATAGCTTTAGCTTAATTGCTTATTGTTAAAAGACACGTGATGTCCTCAGATATACATGAGTTGATACGGTTCAGAAAACGAAGTTCTTTAAATATAGCATCCATGTATTGTATTGTAAAATATAGCATTTATATGAGATGCATTACGAAGTAAAAATGAACCGGCAGCATATCATGATTTGTTTCATTAACCGGGCCGATTGGTGCCAAAGCCAAAATTAGCTCGACGGTTTTACTGTATCTTTACAATAAACTACTTTCAGGCTAAGGGTTAACCGAAAAATATAGTTGCATAATGGGGAAACTTCTCCAACATGTACCAAGCTCTCAGCGAGAATGACAATTTGTTGCTCCACCAATGGAGTGTATATAAACGTTTCACCTACAAAGACTTTCGTGCGCTTCGATTTTCAAAAATTTAATTATCTGCCTTTTATGGATTTATTTCCGAGGTAGTTTTTGTTATATACGTTTATTATTTTCAAAAATTAAACAATGCATTTCTTTCAATCGAGCATATTTGGAGCGGCTAGCGGCTAAATACTGATGTATAAAAGACATATTTATTAACGCTGCAGCTGAGAAGTTTGTAATGTTAAATGTGCAAGTGCATACCTATACCTTTGTGCATCGGTTGTTCAGAAGCAAAACTACGCCTGAAGATAAACCGTAAAATCTGAATTTGAGTAACCAACGCCTTGTTGATGTCAAAATTAAGTTTGCTACAGCGACGAAAATAGACAACGGAATGACAAAATTGGAGAAACGCAACCTATATGTTCCGCTTGAAACTGCTGTGAGCCTTGGTTGTTTTGTGTCACTGCAACATGCACGTTCGGAATCGGGGTTATCTCCTTGAAGTGGGTCTGTCAGCGCGAGGCACAAATTCGTCCTTGACCACTCGCCGATAGCGCTTTGAGGCCCCAAACCTATAAGTTTCGCATCTCGCCGACCGGTTGATTCCTGTGGAAGGTAGATTCTGTACACCCTCCCAGAAAACCCGGCTAGTACCCTTGGTACATCGCGCATGTATGCTATTAGACTATGTTTTCACTGCATCCATCACGGTATCAGTTATAATCAGTGAATCTTCCCATGACGATAAATACCATTGAATATATAACTTTGATTTTACAATTAGCAAAGGAGCTTGACTGTTAGCCTTTGATATTCTTGCAGTTGATCTTGCTGCTTAGCCCTTTCATGCCGGAATTAATTTGTGTGTCGTGAAATGTTTGACAAAATCAATCCCGCCCCAGGGATCTAACCCGGAACGTACGGGTGAAACTTGTGTACGCAAATCGCTGAGCTATATGGGAACTATTGCTCGGTTCCTTAAGGAACCTCGCAACGTGAGTGAATAACAACGCACGTTCAAACGTACGGCAAACTCAGTGAATACGACTCGCAATGTGCCTTAGGTCCCTTTGGACGATTTGCGTTAGGTCCATTTGGACCTAGTCGGCATGAAAAGATTAAAGAAAAAGACTTTAGAATGGCAGCACTGCATCAGTCAATACAGACTGGTTACACCGTCGCGGTGTCGGAATTTAGATGCCGCTAATGAGGTCCAGGTATAGGCCCGCGTTGAGACTCTGTGCTGACCGGTAAATACGTAACCAGACGACGGTATTTGTTTCGGATTGAGCAATGTCGCTGAATTCTGAAATCAATGGTCGAAATTTTAGGTTTTAAAGAAATCGCACATGTAAATTACAGGTTTACACTATTGATTTTCTGCTTTGGCAGTACAAAAAATAATGTGGCATTACACCCGGTGTGCAATATATAAACCCATCATACAGGGCTAAAACCATCTGTTTACTGCTATCTTATTCCAGACGTTTTTAGTATGAATCATGTAGAAAAGTATTTACATACTTTGAACTGCTGGACTGCGCCGTTGCGTGCTTCATGAGATCTCGCTGAACGCTTACACTTAATACAAAGTGATTCGAATTGCGATCCGCAATCGGAGATGAATGCGAGAAATATATTGCAAAACGCGTAACCCCATCTGTACAGAAAAACCGTTGCTATGATGGTTACATCACCCACAGCTGAATGTACATCGGACAACTGCATAAAATAATACTTCATTAAATACACCACAATACAACCCATTTATGAGTATTGGCAGTCGGCTCAAACGCATTGATCTGCAATGTGGTTGGTCCGGCAACGTAACGGGATTATCAACGATTATGATCCATCGCGAGCGTTACCAAATTTTTCATTCATGAAATGCGAACATGAAGGTGGTGTCCAAACTTGCTGACGCGGATGCAGTGGCACACGCTGTACCGTATGCCTGCGAATTCTGCTTTTTCTTTTTAGACGTGGTAGAATGAAATCTAAACGTTGCAAATCGATTCGCACAAAATCTCGTTAAGTCACAAGTGGTATAAGTCGGTAGTATATATTTAATAGTATTGTTGGCCAATGTAACTTTTAGGGGCGGAAGTGAAATGCTTGCCATGCTGTTCTCGATATACTAATGCTTTAGTCTTGGCCTACGCTAAGGCCCTATATGAGCATGAGCCATATACTAAGCCTAAGTCGCGATGCTGCCTCCTCCTAAACCCCAAGCTTTTCTCTTTTCTAATGTTTAACGTCCGGCCTCTAAAGGTGACATAGATCGTATTGTTGATATTCGACCCCGACTTTTCATAGTTCCAGCAATTTGCGTAGATTGCGATTCTCGTTTTCGCTTAAAATGTGTGACCAGAATTGATTTGACTGTATTGTAGCTGCCTGTTGGCTCTATAGATTGATGATAAAGCGTAGGAACCGCCGCATCTTTACACTGAGCAGTGTTTGATCCGTATTTGACCGTGTCTGATCGTTTCACCGCGCATTGAGAAACTTTAGTTCGTGGTGTTGTGAAATTGTCGTCATCGTCACTGAACGCTATCATCAAATGTAACAACACCTGTTTCGATATGCTATTGAAATTTACAAACATTGGGTTGAGTTCAGCATTTCCTGCGATAATGAGCTATATATTGTGTCCGACGCAGCTGCAACAGTTTGATAATTGGGAAATTTCTGAATTGTCCCGCTGTTGCATCCGGTTCGCGACAATAGGGCATTTCCCTCAATTATCTCGCTGTTGCCTCGAGACATTTGTGATAGTTGGTCCCAATTACCGCAACTGTCCCAAATGTATCTCCTTTATCCCGATTGTCGTAATTGTTTCGCTTTGCCAAATGCCGCAATTGTCCCAATAGCCACTCTTTCCTAATTACCGCAATTGTCTCTTTTACCCCAATTGCTACAATCCTCTCCTTCGGAAAAGCGACTAGTAAATAGTTTTTTGAAAAAAGAACCAAACTTTTTTCGAATGTTTTCAGCACTGAGGGGACAGGTTACTAAAAATTGAAAAAATTTTATTTAAATAATTCTCTCAACGGGCATTCTCGGAACCAACTCGTCAAGCGTAGTCGAATGCTGCTAAACTTATAACATCGAACTCTAAGATATTCAAACTTTGGCCAAACTATAAAACCTATAAAAGTCATCATTCAAGGCAAGTTATAGTTGTGTCTGAACAATACAGGCACTAGTTACCTCCCCCATACGTCTGCTTTTACCTTCACTATTTTAACTTTTCATTTTAATAATAAGTTAATATTGTACGATTATTTTGAGTTTGCAGACATTGATTATGTACGAGTATAAATTTATGTTCGTATAATGTTTACTCGCACAAATATATTTTCTTTCGCTGAAATTACGCAATTTATAATTTCATAACATCATGTCTTCACCACCACCACTACTACGAAAATAACGGTTACATTTTACCGTATTTTATGTGCAAGTTAAAAATTACAGTATATATATACAAAGTCTGCTGCAAAAAATACAAGCTTTAGGGAAAAATTGTGTCGAGAATTTCAGTTTTGTACTTAATAAAGAAACGTGTCACAGCACATGGTATTGTTAGCTGTTTATACGTATTTGAAAATTCCTGACTCTCAACAGTGGGCCTATGGTTTTCTCTGAGAAATTTATTGCATTCTAAAAGATCTATCCGAGAGTCGTCTACCTTGTTTCGCAAATTTTTCAGAAAAACGTGGAAAATGAAAAGGTTGGTCCGTTTATCGAACAGAAAACCTAATTGATTAAAAACTTGGTATTGTGCATAACACTAGTGCTTAAGTTATTACAGGCACTTTTTAATCTGAAACTTAACTAGCTTTCTAAATTGAGGGTAAAAACGTGAGCTAAATCAGGCCAGATATCCTAAAGTTATATTCGATAAACGTTAAATTTGGGATGGTGTTTGTTGGAAAACGAAATATTTACCTTTTAGTTTTATAATTTCTTTTAGTTTTATAATTTGTAATAGCGAAAGTTACGTATGTTAGACTTAAAATATATAGCTGTTACCCACATTTTTCCTCTTTAGCGACTGTTCTCGCCTTCAAAAAGATACTAGTAAGCCGCCAGACGTTATATGCGTTACAGTATTGCATGCCATTTCTAAAGTGTAGTGCTTGTCGATTTGGTCCGAAAATTACTAATCGGCAATATTCGAATTCAAATTTATGCCACAAAGAGGACATTGTTCTCTCTCGATCCTACATCTAACAGACATTAGTGCAACTGCAACTCATTACGCTTGAGCACCTGTGTGACGCTTTAAAACGCACGGTAATAATTAACATAGACCACGGAAGAGGGGGGCCGGGGGGGCCACGGCCCCCTTCAGTTTTTCGAGGGGGGGCCTGGCCCCCCTTCGTGACATTCAACCACTGTTAACGGTTATTCCCTGCCGCAGCTTTGTTGCGTAGGCTGAATCACGCTTGTTCCAAGATCGGCTTTGTTCAAGATCGATTTCCGAGATTTTCAAGATCGGATTGTTTGCTTACACTAACTTACTTTAGTTAATACGTTTCTCAGCATATGATGATATGTCAAACAACAGTGTGTGCCCCCCTCGGTAAAAAGCGTTCCGCAGTCCCTGATAATTAATATCATACAATGGCGGCGGTCGGTCATGCCAGGGGGTAGAGGCCCCCTACGGGGGGGATGGTCGCGGCCATCCCAGGGGGTAACCCTCCTGGCCGGCCAAATTTTCCTAGGGGGGTTGGTCGTGCGGACCTTTTTTCTTTTTGGTCCTAGCAGCCATATTTTTCGCCTATGAGTTCAGTTGCTGCACTAGGATCCGGCCTCAAAACCCGAAGGGGTCCGGCCTTGGGGCGGGGGGGGGGTGGCCGTACCTCAGGGGGTTACCCCCCTACCCCCTGCCACCATGTATGATTAATATATATTTAAAATATGGTTTGTGAACTATAATAGCTGGAGTTGCAACAATATTTTACGAATTACCATTCGGAATAATTTGTAACTCTCCTAAAGAATGGTCAACCAATTATACATTGCGGAAGCTAGTACCACCTTACCGCCCCCCTCCCCCCACCAGCCCTCCAGGGGCTTGCTTATCAGGAGAGGCTCACTCGACGGTTCAATTAAACGTTTTGCGGCCATTCTTTAATAATTTCAAACAAATTAAAAACTATTCATTCGAGATGGGCAAATTCTAATTTTCTGCCAGTCACATTATGCATCATTTACCTTAAGATGTGTGCAGCAGGGCCGGATTTTATCACAGTCTGCCGCAGTTCCAAAGCCATGCTTGGCTAGCCGCGGTCAGCCAGTGTGACATTTTTTGGGCCGAGCCAGACCTTACAGATATATTTAGCTAATAGTAAAGTATGGCTGATAAATTGTCACAAGGGCCAGAATGGGATTTAAAAGCCAGAAATATATGACGACAATGGAAAATCGCTAAAAAATGGAAATTGATCATAATTATAATCATATATACGTAAAACATCCTTCCAGTTACAATAGCACAATTTTCATGCATGAAAAAGCATGTTTTACATAGCTGCTAGGTTGGCTAGTAAAAGGCGTTTAAATAAAAATTTTGAAAATAGCAATATTTACTTATTTATTTTGCTTGAATTTATGAGCTTTGCTTTTAATTACTACTAATCTTGCCTTTTTTGGGCCTAGGGCTAAATATCTTCGATGTAACAACCTGCTAAACTGAACGTAATAAATATTTTTCAGTAGCCCGTCCCGGCTATCAAACCCTGAGACATAGCCACTGCCGGCCCGTAAAGACATACTACCATAGCTTAGCTATCTATTTTATTTATGAAGGGCCGGATGTGGCTGTGCGTTTTTGTCACTAGCCGGAATTGGCTCTGAGACAGAATCCGGCCCTAGGTGCGCACATCTTAAGGTAAATGATGCATTAGTTCTTCCTAGCTTCGCTCGCTATCTGATAATTTGTATCTGATAACTGTAGTTGTAATATTCGCATAATAGAAATAAGTACTATTTCCATCTAGATTAATATATAGCACCATAATGACGATGTTGCCGCCAAAGTTACGCAGTGGGCTTGTGCGCAGCTAAATGTCACTATTCAGTCATTAACTCATATTGTTACTCTTTCGGTTGGTTTTAGCTTCCACAATTGCTTAGCATAAATCTAAGGGTTCTCGTCGTGCGCTGTGCATCCCACACACATAAGTCGGTGGTTTGTGATGCCACCAAAAACTCAGACTCATTTGTCTCATGTTTCGGTGTCTTGGCAAAATATACTCTCTACAGTTCATCCCCAAAGCGATGGAACCTTTTGAACTCACATGTATTCATTACGTTGAAGGCAGCGACGGATACAAGGTGGAAAAGTTGGATCAAGTTTAAAAAAGTATAATTATAATGTTATGGACGCTTTGGTGGAACTGGAAGATTGCTTTTTGACAAAAATGATGTTGCCTCTGCTGGGGATGCAATGTCAACAGCATTTCAACCTAACCTTTCCTTCCAAGTATATTCATATGGCACGCTGTCCTGTTTCAAATAAAAAGAACGGTCATGGTGTTACAGGACGCGCAGACTGCGCTCCAAAATTCAGAAATCAAGGCAACACTTCTTTTTTTAGAAAAGTACCGGGAGAACGGTTTTGAAACCATATTCACGAACTCAATTGAGGCGACTGAGATTGCTAACATTAGCAGACGGTGTCCTTAATACTGAACCGAAAAAAACTAAGGCGACGATGCCATTTATCAGAACAACAGCGCTTCAAAACAGATTTCTTCTTCAAAATGCTACATCAAGGAATTACTTGGATTCGGAACGACTTGAGCAACTAGAGTCATTCGCGGGCTTCATATACAGCAAGTATGCCCTTACTAATACTGTATGGAGGATACATTTGCGACGCAATGTGCCAATTTTTCTCTTACTATGGGAACATCAATGCCAGTGACCTACATCGCGAGTTTATGTGTCTCAACGAAGTTATCAGTAAACAGCGCTGGAGAAATTCTTCGCTACCTCTACACGAATGAATTAATAGAAATATACCCCAAGGCCGTTATCACAGTGTCTGTCACGATAGCAAGCACCGAGCGCAACTTCTCTAAATTAGAACTGATCAAGACATTTAGCACATCGACAGTGAGCCAGGAAAGGCTATCCGGGCTGGCCACAAGATCGATAGAGGCCTCGCAAGAAGCCGTCCTAAAGAACGGAAATCATTGTTGACACGTGGCAAACATTGACGGTGTAAAGAAGTATGCAGTAACCTGGCGAAGAACATGTATATACTTATTGTTGCACGAGTGGGGGCTACATTTGGAGTGAAGCGGGGACGGGGCTCGCGAGCCCAACTCTCAGCACTGCAATTATATAAATGGCTATTTTTTATTTAATCTTTTTAATCCTCAGATACATCTCTGCACTTTCGGTGGTGTGTAATGCTTCAGATGAAGCTCCTTCAGGATTTGCCATTTATGACGAGGTGGCTGAGATTGCCTGCTGACTATAGTCAGAGAGCTATGTGCACGCCCGTTTTTAGAATTTGCGCAGTGGAGTCGTCCAAGACATATCCTGCCTGACGATTATTTAAGTTTATTTATGCAGCATAAAGCCATCTGTAAATACAGATATGAGGTACATGAACAGTGCTTTGATTTAGTTTTAGGCTATGGCGCACAGGTGAAATCGACAAATATTCAGTTACTATTGGTCACAACTCTCGTTTTGATATTACATATTTATTGAAATATGATCACACAGTTAGTGCGAATACTTGGTGATATGCTTAGTGAATACAGTGATACTGAACAACGTAGATTGATACGATTTCGCCAACAGCTTAAAATGCCTACCTATAGGCGTTTTATTAAGTTCTTAACGGCTCAAACGTACAAATTGTCTTATAAATCCAAACAGATGAACTAATTATCGTTGTTGCAATGTTAAGATTTTAAGAATTACAAGCTATATAATGCAAATCTATGAAACGGTCGATGAACAATTAATCTGCAAACTGAAACGAAGCGAGTGAAGCAACCTGAGTTTTTACTGAGGGCGCAAGGGAAAGATCGTGAAGATTTGTTGTTGTCTGATCCTGTCACGCATAACTCATCTTGGGGTGGATAGATTTGGGCAGTTTTCATTTGATAGCAAAAGTGACGATAACGTGCCTGAAGTTAAAGGCATGCCAACAGCTCCGGGCCGATTTTTTGGGGTCAAAATGGCAAAACACCGATTTTAAGCGTTCTTTTCAAAATCGGGCGATACGTGGATAGTTTTCGCAGCCCATATTCTCGCGATACAGGCTTCGCATCGAAAAACTTGGAATCATTTCATCGCGACCTACAACATTAATGACCAGCACTGTTTTGTGCGGCCACTCCTTGTGCCTCTGTGAAGGCTGAAAATGGTTCATCGAAACTCTTTGCCAGAAATATTATTTTTCAAGTTTGGGAACTATATTGCGCGTTTTTACCTTAGAATGGGTGTCTATTAGGTTATGGA
>JASANE010021400.1:0-14153 GCA_030248225.1 Trileptium ribeirensis
CCGTTGAGTCTAAGATAGGGAATAGCGGCTAAGCTCCATGACCTGCGAGCAGGTGTCGGTGCTAGCCTCCCTGGGGGACCTCAGAAATCATACCCGATACTAGACACGTGCGCAACCTTTCGGGCGGGGTCCGAACACACCCCGTGAAGCGCGCCTGCGGCCTGCTACGCTGCGTAGCTTCTTGGGTCTGACCAAGAATAGGATTAAAATTTAGTATTCACGGTCCACCCTTGAGGTTACGATAGCCGGGGTCGTATGGGCATGGTGTTAGGAAGTTGCGCCATGCAGCTGCGTCACCGGTTATTACATATCTGCCCAGAAAACCCATATAAGACACTAAAAGCAACAATAAACACACATTCAGGTGCTTTTCCCACGACTTCTCAACAAAAATTTCGAAAACGTCATTTTTTATGCAAAGTGTGAACCAGAAGTGTAAAAAATATTTGCTCAACAATATTTTTAACACTTGCATTGAGTTTATATGCCCAGAAAGCCCCATATAAGACACTAAAAGCAACAAAAAACACACATTTAGGTGCATTTCTCACGACTTTTCACCAAATATGAAATTTGGCGCCGACTATAAGCTTATAGACTCGAGATTGGGAAGTAGTTGAAAAACTTGTTATATATCATTGGAAAGCCCTGGTAAAGCTGCATGGAATACGCGTATTAGTTTGCGAATACCTCGTTTACTTATTGAGAAAATTCGCAAAAACTAGAGGGGTGCCCGAAAAATGGGCAAAAATGATGTCATTTTGCCCCATAACTTTTCCCACGGGAAAAAAATTCAAAAATCGGGCTCCGTCACTGCACCTAAATCGACCATTGCGGTTCGAATGAGCATATAGTGCATCAAAATATGCCCAACCGTTATCGAGATCCAGGTGCGACACACAGACACACACACAGACAGGACCTCCTCAACCCCCTCCAGAGCCAAAATTGAAAATTCTCGTTCCACTCGAATTCAATTATATATTTGTAACACAGCTTATATAGTTAAAGCCTTGCATCAACATGACTTAACGCACGTTTGGCTAAATTAGCTGTATTACAAGTTAGTTGTCGCACAGCTGGGCGTGCGTCAAGTGAATTGTACGCGCGGTTGTATTGTTTAACTCGCTCAAACTCGTGCTGACGCCCTCGTATGAACTCGCTACAACCGTGCGTACAAATCCCTTAACGCACAATGGCTGTGCTACAACTATTGCATGTATAGATGAATTTAACTAATATAATGGGCATGTATGCAGTTATATTGGCATGCGCTTGCACCGTATATTATTGATTTGTGCACAATACATATATGCATGGAAATACATCACACATGCTCATACGGGGGTTAGAGGGTGATCCCTGAGGCGTAGAAACCCCACTTGACGCGGACCTCGGACCCCCTGGTAGGTACTCCAACCCGCATCCCCGGGCGATGCCGCAGGTGTAGTTGCATGGAAGTTAAAAATACTGTTAAAGGCCTACGACTAAAGATAATATAATGACCAACCACTGCGTCGGTTAGGACTTCTAATTAACAAACTTCTAATTAATATGCTTGAGGTCAAAGTTCTCGAGATATCCACCTGCCCCGAGTGATTTAGCATTGTTTTCGATTGAAAGAATATTTAGCCTAGCCTCGGTGATGGTTCGGATATAATATTACTTTACGTATAGCCGAAAGAGATAAGTTTCTCTGACAGCTAGCCGTATAGAGCAGCTAGCACTAACAGATATTTGACTCTTGGCGCGCTAATAGAAACTTGTTTCTTGTAGCCAGCTAAAATAATTATATATAAATCTCCTACAGCCCATCGTTAAATATTTGAAAATGAGGAACCCCCTCTAGAAACATGATTTCGTGGGTTTCAATGCAATGCTATACTACATTAAACCTGTATTTATAATAGTTTTCAAGGTCGCTGAAACGGATGAAGTCAGTCATTTGACCGTATCTGTGACCAATATACCTTTCTTGGTGTTCTACCGTATCACATGGGACCCTCCCACTTTTTTCATGTATGATTTGGTGGGTTTTAAATGTAAGGCGGTAATGTGTAAAATACATGAATATAGAGTAATTCGAGGCTGTCATAAATGATTACGTGATTGGTTCATGTTTAAACGCACATGTTATTAAACATACCTCGCACGCAACCATACCGGTCGTTGCGCACTCGTGAGTTGACACACTTTCCTGTGCCATGGAATGTCTGCACGCGTTTTTAACAATTTTGTTCATGATAGTAATAGATTAGTAACCCTAGTGTATGCCACAACAGTGAAATACAAGCGTTGCAAACATAGTGCAGGCAAAACAAGTGTTTATTGCAAACTAGCAAACATTTTAAATATTTTATACTTAAAAATAGCATAATACTGCTGAATATACAGCATACACATTTTGAGTGTAAATAGTGGCTTCGCTGAGACTGGAAATTTAGGAACATGGCTTTATCAGCTAGCCAATTCATCCAAACCATAAACAATAATCAGTTCAGGTTTAACGACTGTCCGATAGGTACTTAAATCCGATACGCACTTAATATATGTAAAGCATTTACTGTTGAACTTTAAAGCGGGACGGTTAATTATAATGGCGAAAAATCAACGAAAGAAACAAATAAACCGAATTTAGACAGAAAAACGGGTTCGCCCCTTTGTCCATATTAAAATGTTTGGAGTCAACTGTGAATCATATGTGTCGATACAGGGGTAATGGAGTTAGCCCTACAGAGGTCGGATGCCACTTCTAGTCAAATCTGCTCTCCCCTGAAAGCTCTGCACCGTACCCTTAAACCCCTTTCGGCTCCGGAAAATTTAGCAAATGGGCGAAAATAGGGCACATTAGACAAAATTAATCCTAAATTGGCAAAGATGGGGAAATTTAAGCAAAAATGCAGGAAATTTTGAGCGCCTGATAATTGCAAATATTGATGCCCAGGCCGACGGAACTTCAATACATATGCTGTCAATAGATGAGCCCCAAGCCATACCATAAATTACTAAGTTTTTGATTCTAGAACAAAGTTGGTACTTTGAGAAGTTTATTTCTTAGCTTCAGTGGTAGGATAATATATATTAATACTATGTGCATGCAGTTTACACTAAAACTAAATTTCTTCGATTTTTTCAAAAAATACTTCTCTGAATCTTTCTTAAGACAAAACTCTTTAAACATTAAAGAATATTTTCTATAATTTCAATTAAATATTTTTGAGCGCATTTCTGTGGAATTTCAAAGAATTAAATTAAATATTTAGCTGGAATTCCAAAGAAATGTGTTAAATTTAAAAGTAACATTCTGGAATATTTGAAATAGGCACCTTGAATAATAGCTGAAACGAAGTTATCGTAGTGGGCGGTGTTTCCTATAATAGCGTTTAATTATGCTTTAGTTTTTTTCTTCCGTCTGTGGCGCTCATAACTCTTCACTAGATTGATGGATTTTAGCAACTTTTGCTTTAATGCAATAATAAAATGTCGTTGCGCGGCCTGCTCGGTGTTTGCGCTGCTCCAATGATTTTCTACTAAATTTCTTACAATACTGTCATGAATTGGAGATTTTTTCCTTTGGAAACTTGACTCTTTAACATTTTAGTATATTTTGTCAGAGGTATCGGATCGAAAATTAGAGATCACCATAGCTGTTTTCGTTCCACTGACATTTTAAGTTATATATAACTCTTCTCGAAAATTAGCTCGAAATCCGACATAGCGAGCTAAAAATTTACAGCAGTAACTTTTGCCTCACAGCAGCCATGTAACAGTTTATGAGCCAAAGTTTAAACAATACCTAAAAACGAAATTTTCAAAATTCCGCCATTTGAGTTTCTTATTTATTAGCTTGAACAATGGGTTAATAGTGCATTATGAATGAAATGACTCTCCAAGTGTTAATTTTTCTTGAGACCTGCCATATATTAATTTCAAACCTTTTTGTGTTTTGGACACTGAAATGATGAGTAAACGACTCTGTTTCAGTGAATTCTAAAAATAGCAGTAGCGCTGCAATTCATGTACAGGGTGTGTAGCAATGTTATTCGGGTACTTTTCTTTTTCTGTCCGTCTGCTTATTGCATAACTATTCATCAGATTGATGGATTATCGCAATTTTTTGTCCGACGCGTAATGAAATGTAATTGTGCAGCTAGCTTTGTATTTGAGCGGCTCCCGTAATTTGCCGCCGAAATTCTTACAACTGCGACATGAATTTTACTTTTTGATTTTGACCATTTGGGGTCACCCAACACTTTAAGTTTTAGTTCCACTTTAAAACTGAAGGAAATTTTCTGTGTGCTACCCAGAATCCATAAATTTAGAAATTTGTGAGCGTTGCAAAACTTGAAGCGCCCGGTAAATTTATATTATCGAGTAATACAGTAATTATAAAGTAATTCGGAAATTTTGTGGGTGGTAATAAACTATACCTAACAAACAATTTTTCGGGAGTAATCAAGATCTAGTAATTTAAATTTGTCAGGAACAAATTTTAAGTTTAAGTGTAAAAACTATTATCTCTTGCCAGAAACATAGGGTCGGAAGGCGGAGACCTCTTTGCAGAATACTTTTATAGGGAGCTATAGCTTTACATTTTGCGTTATGCGTTATGCACATTATAAATAGAAGTTTAAACATTGTTTACGCTTGCTGTTTAGTACGGTCATTTTGTGCATACATGGAGAAGCTTCGAAGTCCCAGGGAGATAGCAGGTAGTTCTGGGGTTGGGGGAGATCGACAGAGGCGGCATGAATTTTTGAAATTTTTGGGAGTCAATTTTTGCCAATATTCCAACAATTTTTGTCAATTTTTTCCAATTTCGGTCAAGATTTTGGCTATTTTTGCCAAATTATTGCCTATGGTTGTCAAAACTTCAGGTCCTGTCGACAGCGGGCCAGGGGACGCAAGGGCAGCAACAGATTGCCTCCCTGAACGACGCCAAATGTCTGTGCGGGTAGGGGTTCGACCGTCACCACGATAATCCCACTCTCGCTATGAGCATGTATAATTTTGTGACACAATTCATTGTTTTGACGTAGTGATTATTTCACCGTATTCCGAGATAAATGTTTAGAAAACAAAATAAAACCAGAAAGTGCCAGAATTCAATGCGTTTCACTTCAACGAGTAAGGAATAACTAAACAGTCACTGAGAGCGCAAAACTGCTGAATGTCGACCTGCACAAGTCAAAAATATTGTTTATATCCATAGAATATATGGCATATATTAACACTGGTAAAATTGATACTTAACCGTTCGTATATAATGACATTGCTTAACGTTTATACAACTTTGCGCAGAGGCAGTACCGTAACCAATGAGGTTTATCCGAGGTGCGGTTATTGCTGGTTGAAAACTTAACCCAATACCTCGCCATGGCTGCCTGAAAAATGGTAGACATCGGCAATTTCTGGGAGCCTCTATGTGAGGCTAATAAGTCTAGCCTTTAATTAATTTATGTATGAGGCAAATGCCTGAAAGAGCAACAATTTTTGAAGTACTTGAACAGATTAAATCAGTTCATACATATATTCTGGATCCTCCCAACATTTATATTCCACCGCAACCATTTGTACTTGTAAAATGTCATCTGAAAATTTACACATGCTACGATCTGAGCGAATGCATAAAAACTTCAATATTTTTCATAGAATATCTATTCAAATAGTCATAATTTGTTTTTACCTCGGTTTCTGTTATTTCAGTTACAATTTCGTCGTTCTTATATATTCGTATGTCAAAATCTTCCGATCCAACGATGAGCTAAAGAATAAAAGTATATCACTGAGACAGAGAGATTGGTGGATCTCAAACGCACAAATGTTTGGAAGAACTATGCAAGCAATCCTTACACGCTCTAAACTTCAGTAAAAAGTGATGGATGCCGCTGCCAGCGTCATAGCCTGTTGGATATCTGTCAAATTGTCCGCCGGAAATAGGCCGCATGAGCAAGATTTTAGGCGACAATAAACTGACAAATTGGATTGAATTAGCTTTGGCCATTTTGCCACACGTAAAAACTTATTATATTCACATGTTTGGGGGTGAGAGACTTTAGGAACATAGCTGAAAATATGGTAGTCCCCTTCCATGATCACTTTCAAACTAACGACACCAAAATTAACCTAAATTGCTAAACACCGTTGTATTCGACAAATATGATTACGACAGAGAATGGCCGGAACATCTCCCCGTACCAGGCCCTGCAACAAATTCCTACATGCGTCAATTCAGTTTTCTTTCGCAGTGATAGACTTTATGTGTTGATATTACTTGTGAGTAAACATCCTAAGCCAAAATAAACAGACTAGAATACTGTATCACATTAACCACGTATGATTCAATAACGGTTGAAGTAAAATTCAGGAGCAATGTAAAAAAAATAAATATCCATCACAAACACACGTAACAACAGTCCTAGGTTATATAACGGTTCTTTTTAGTATTATTACCGTTGGGTTTACCAAAGGTTAACTCGGCAAAAATTACGTTTAAACACATCTGGTTTTTGAACTCAAACATGTCCACACGCATTCTTATTTTGCGTGCAAGGGTACGCGACACCTAAAATCAAAAAATGCTTACGATGGATATTACTCGTTAAATAAAGTACAAAATACAAAAACGCATAAATCATCGGTTTGGTGTTTCTTTGCACATCAGCTAAACGAGATATATAGCTGGTGCTTATAAGACTACTTACAGTACCGATTCACAGGGGTTTGTTTAAAGGCTAAGCGTCCTCATATGTAATTATTGGTGTATATCATTGTTAGTTGAGCCGAATGTAATGTTCACGTTCACAAGAAAATTGTATTTTTTGTTTCAATAAAATTAGTAACTGTCCTGTTCCAGTCTCCTCCTTGTTTTATGTACACATGTGGCCTAAATGTAAAAATTTTTAAGTAAAACCCATGCGTGTGTTGGGCACATAAACCAGGCCGCGATTGGGTTTTGTCGTTTGATTAAATAACACTGCCTGCCGCCCTGTAGTACTTGACTGTCCCGTCCCATCAAACTTTTCAAACTTTCTCAGGGATATGATTTTTGGTAAAGATATGCTGCCGTACGACCAATCCTACCCACATAAAACTGGTATATATGCTTTCTTTATAGTCAAGACGAGTAATGTGTGTGACGCAGCGTACCTCATTGTGCCCATCACCATCAAAGTCACAAAGACACATCGAACAAACGTTATCACCAGTAACCTGAAATTTTCCAATGCAAAAAATGCAAACTGCAGAATACAAGCTACAATAATACAAACTTGGCGTTTTTAAATCAAGCTGTCCAAGGTGTGTTTTTGCTCAAAATTTGATCCAAACTGTAACTCAAATATTTATAAAATTTGAAAGCTTAACATTTTTGGAGAATTTAAATATGTGAACACTGTTCAAGCTTTTCAAAGATATCGCTTTAGCCAATGGTCAACAAAATGCATTACCTGAAAAATATTGAGCTCAAATATTGAAGCATTGTAATTCTCTATATTTTTCATTACCATTTAGAGCAGCATTCTGAACTCAACTTTTGCGTAAAAACCCTAACCGAACCCGCATATATGCTGATGATAGAGTTAAAATTTTATAACAGATAATAAGATTTCCATATACACGTATAATAATGTACACAAAACGATGTAATGCTTTAAAACTTACACAAATCATGCGAAAATTACACAATCAAAAACTAGTAATGACAGCTGTTATAACCGTTCAGCACTATAAATAGCGCCAAAATTTTCGCGAACAAATTTTTACAATAACAATATTGTTAACGTAACTCTTGCTGTGAGCACATAAACAAAAAGTTCAACAAATATATATAGATAACTGGTTAATGTAACTTACGGTCCAAAATATGTCGTTACCCTTAGCGTCGAATCCCTGAATGGCACAATTGCCGCCGATAAGAACCATCTTAGGCCCGTCGCCAAGCGATCCAACTGCCATACAATTAACGCCGTCCGGAACCTTAATATAATAAACTTTCACATGCAATTAAGTGGCGCAAGGAAAAATTGGGTTAATCAAGTTCAAATAGTGAGAAGGTCAGTTCACACGAAGTCATGCAGTTTTGAAACGAAGACATAGCAGTAGTGCCGTTTTCTTTTAGTAAACGTTTGCGTTTCCCCGGTCGCACCCGTATTGCCCCAGGGACTTCGGGGCTCGCCCATGTATGCTCATAAAGTATACGCAGGTGATGGTTTTTATATAAGAATGAGATTTTGCAACCCACGAATTAGACTTTATTTCTTGCTTTATCCTAGCCGCCTTTAAGATTCAAAACTGTTCCCGGGTGCTGTACACAGTGTTTTATAATGATATTTATGTCGAATATATAATATCCAACGCTCAGCATGTAGTGAACGTTAATATTTAAATTGCGATCACACAAATAGATATATAAGACAGCAAAAATGGATTAACGCACAATATATACATGTATATAGACTTAGACGGACTTGTGGGATGTGTTGGAGTCAAGCATATTAAGTACAACTCATATATAATTTCGAAATATAGTAAGATTATTTTGAATCTATACAACTCCAAACAACATACTTCATTATAAAACAAGTCCGAATTATTATAAATGTCGTAGGCCAAAATATGACTCGCAGTCCCGATACAAAGCACGTCCCGGCGAGCAAGTTGTTCGTCATCTATGGACACATTCCCGTATAGTTGTCCAGCAGCCAGTGATCGAACATCCTGGTTGATATTCAACAGCGATACATCAGCTTCGAGTCCGCTTTCCTCTGAATTAAGCAGGCGACCCGTAACGCCGTTGGCGCTCGGCGCCGATGAAAAACCATGTGGTGTGTGGAGAAAAACCTAAAATTTAATATTTATAGAGCAATAAATCTAAAAATTACTAAAAAACTGCATTTTCAAACTTATGACCACTGGAGACGGGATCATATGAAGGACTAGGATTTCTTCAAAAATTGCAGGGTTGATTTTATTGACATATAATCTAAGTTTTACAAAATTAAAATTTTAGTTCTAATGAACATTAATATTTTTCGAAATGACATCACAAAATAGAGCACTATGAAAACCAAAAGGAAATGAAAAACTAAAGTTGAGTCTATTTCCCTAAATGCTAAACAACTACTCGTTAAATTTTTACCTATTTTTGATATATCTAAACTTTACTCGGCCAGTTGGAAATCACAACGAATAGGTATGAATACCATGTTCGTACGAAATGTTTCATAAATTCAACACGAGCAAAATCTGTACTAATACATAGACCATGGAAAGCACATGCTTCCGAAATACATTTATAAAACGCGATTTCGTGGCTAAAGTATCCGTAAAACGTGGAGCGCACTTATCGTGAAAATCCAATTAAAAGTTGAAATATTCGTTTGGTCACGGCCTAATTTCTCATAATTGTGCCTCTCATAACAAAATATGGATATAGAGTAACGCACTATTTCAGGAACAGCTTTGATATTAAAAGCAGCAATTAACGAACCAGCACAAATTTAGTAACATTGATTTCATATAGTTTGACTTAGCACAAAAATTAGGACTGCTTATTAAAACGTTCCATTACTATTAGTGAGCAAATTATCGAAATCGGAATGCGTTTTGCTAAAATGTGACCGACAACATTATTATATAAATATGTGTATTTTCTCGTGTAGGGAACCTAATAACGGCGTTCAAAAACAGACCTTTTTATTTGTTTAAACAGACAAGAGCAATTATTAACCCTCTTTTCTTCTATTCATTTCTAATACATTACTTTGCCTGTTACAATGTTAAGCGCAGCTTACATGCTACCGCCAGTAATGTCAAGTTCCAAAATGGTATGAAAAATTTTGGTTTGTAACCGGTAGCTGCGTGAGTACAGCCGTACTGCAAATTAAGCATGTATTCTCAAAACTGGATTAGTACGTAATCGGTATCTTTGATTCTCACATAAGTCGTCACAAAACTTTTTCGTAATTAATTTGCGCTCTGTCAGAAGTTTATAAAAAATCGAAGGTGTCCCAGGCACTATATGAAAAAAGTTAATGGTGTCAAACACACCTTCGAATTTTTATAATCTTCTGAGAGAGCAAAAATTAATTTTCAAAAAGTTTAATGAGGACATATGTGAGCATCAAAGATAGCGATTACGCACTAATCCGTACTGTCTCCCTTACCTTCGCAACAACAGTTTTGAAAAAACGCAAACAATATACTGATAAACTGATGCAGTCTCATACATAATTTGTCTCATTATATGAAGTATATACCTATATGTACCATATACCACTGGATGGTATGCTGTAGATTATTGGTACACAAAACTTTCACATGCTGGGCCCTTTATAAAGTAAACATCACATTAAGATAAAGTTTGAATAGATAGGTATCAGTCAATAATCAATCCTGCACTTACCTATATTGAGGTACAGATTTCGCGATAGTTCCGCCTGTGTTTGCGTTTGCCAAAACTATTGTAACGATAGTATGGGACACAGTATAGATTAGTCTGCAACGGGTTTTTTTTTGATTCTCATATAGGGCGTCATAAAAGTTTTTCAAAATTAATTTGCACTCTCTCAGAAGTTTATAAAAATTAGGTGGTCCCCCAGACACTATATGAAAAAAGTAATGGTGCCAAAGACACCATGTAAAATGGCAAATGTAGATCTTCCAACTCACCACCTTTAGGGCATCCACTCGGCAAAGGCAGAGTGTTCTAAGACAACTCCATAGATTGTTACAGCCAACGATTTGAATTTTATGTTTCATTGGGCCGAATATCCGAATAACATAACATAAAACCTGAACGCCTAAATAGGTTTTGGGCTGATATCAATATTTCAAATTTGGTACGCTTCAAAACGTGGAACCCGTATCCTATTTATCTTTGACGATCCATTGATGCTTAGATAATGCTGTATTATAATTAATATATGTTTATGAACTGCAAACGTTTTAGTTATTGCAATTAAAAACAGTAAATGATTGTATTTATCTAAAACATTCATTTTTAAATAACTATCATGCTCCTGAAATGGTGCCATTTGTTCCTTAATACACCAATTTACAAACTTTTTTGCAAATAACAAATTAAATATTGAAGTATGCCAAAAAAGAAAGAAGCTATAATGCAGCTCGTGCTATGAGAATTCCAATAACCAAAAATATTTTGGTAAACTTATGATCTAGTCTTGTCATGCCTCTCTACACTTTTGAAAAAATCAGACGTGAATCTGTAATTTTTATAAGACTTGATGAAGATGTCGTTTTACCGCATAAAAACCCAGGGAATTGTATTTTATAAATTAAAAACCTACAAAGTTAGCACGAAGACCAGGTGTAAATTCTTTATTTATCGTAGAACTCAGTCCCTTGTTAAAGTTTCCACAATTAAATTCGTTCTTAAAGAGTGTCTTTCTCTAAATGGTGCCCTTAATCTATAAAAAATGTCTTCGTAGTGAATTCTTGTATTCGTCCCAATCTATTTTACTGTATGCTGTGCTGTATTAGTTAAAAATTGAGCGAGATGTTCCAAAATCAAAAGTTTCGATCAAGAAAGCCAATACTTACTTTACCAACAGTTGTAGCAGCAGCCAATGAATACGACTGACCATCGAATCGACCAACACAAACTGTGCCTGGAACAATTTTATGGTTAAGCTTAAAACCAAACGCCGAATGAAGATTTGACATATCACGAAATCGCAACTTTGTAATCAAAATTATAGCTTTAGCTGTATGATAACAGTGTTGCTAGGCAACAAAATAGTGTATATGCCTGCTCCATCTTGTTATCATGATCGGTTTTCCAGTATATATACATAGCTGCTCAACTCGCGATGTATATTAAGATGTAATATGAATTTGACGGAGATATAACTGTTTCGCTCATGCTTACACTGCACACGAAATAAAAGGCAAGCAGGGAATCTGGTCGCATCGAAATAGATCGGATGCAATGTGACCAAAAATCGGATAGGACCTCAACTGATCAGACACTGTTACTGTGTATGGTATAATAATATGAAAGGATCACCTAAATTGAGAACGGTTTCAGAAGTCATTCAATAAACAAGGTCGGTGGTGCAAAGACTTAAAATTTCTGGATAGCACCATTTAATTGTTCCTTTCGCCGAGGCCTAAACTTGTTGGTCTATTGCTTGATCGCCATCATTTCGAGACAATCAAGTTATCTAACAAACTAATTCTACAAAAGTGTAAACAACAAATCCTCGACTACAACAAATCCTGCCAAAGTCAAGTTGAGGAGCTTCCCAAATTCCTGCGGGAATTGAAGCGAGTAATTTCCAGTGAAGTGCAAGACATAAAATTAAGAATTTGGGAATTGGGAATTTGGAAATCAGGAATGTGGGAATCGGAAATATGGTACCTGGGAATGTAGGAATCGGGACTTTCAGAATTGGGAACTTTGGGATCAGGAATTTGGGAGTCGAGAATTTGGGATTCGAGAATATGGAAATTGGTAATGTGGGAATCTGAAATAAGGGAATTGGAATTTTAGAATCGGGAATTGGTGAATCGGAAATATCGGAATCGGGAGTTTGAGGTATTTGGAGTTTAGAAATAGGGAAATTAAGAATCGAATCGGTAATTTGAATATCCGGAGTTTGAGAAGTTGGAATTTAAAAATTAGGAATTTGTGAATTAGAAATTTGGAAACCGGGAATAGAAATCGGAATAATATTATGCAATATTTTTACATTCGGCTTGAATAAACTCCAAAATTTGTAAAATGTTTTTAGCAGTCGGTGAAATCGTAACATTCATCAACGGATGTTGAAAACGAACAAAGGTTCTACGCAACAAAATGAATTAAAACTGTAGAAATTTGACAACTTTTCGCAGCACCAGGTTCGTTGAGCGGCATGATGTACTACGTCGCTTCTGCCGTTTCATCGGTTACACAGTTAACTATTTGAATAAACTTGTGAGGTCTGCTGATACAAAAAATTGCGCCTTTGCCTAAACGCAATTCCCACAGATGACGATACCCCTATTCACCTTATTTTTGCGTCGTGTGGAAAAATTATATTGTATGGTGTTAGCCACGTGCGCCTCGGCGGAGTATAACCAAAAATAGTCCGCATTTATTGTAACAATATTGCCAGTCTTTATTGGTATGTGTTACGAGTCGATGGCGCGAGAAAGGATGGGCGAGGCCCTTGCCTGAAAGATTGGAAGGGATACGGTATATATATATATATGGTCTAAACCCTTCATCCCTCTAATGGCAGTCTATTCATTGCGTTATTATTTGATAATATACTTTACAGAAACGCTGTGAAGCTTCAGTATTTTTTAATTTAAGTTACGTGTTGCAGCTGTCCCCGCATACGCAACGGTTACAATGTTTTACACCTAATCTGCGAGCGTTCATTATTCTAAGCGTATATTAAAACTGACAGACGACGATTATATATGATACGACTATGCTCAGGAGCGAGTGGTGCCCTTACCATCCTCTTTTGTCAAAAGAACTTCCATTCACTCTCCACACTGAACACAAATTTCATTTCGGCATTTAAAGAGCAGAAACTAGGTCGCTTCATATATAATAATTTGAACGTGTTCACGAACGCATTGGTGTTAAAGTACAGGAGCCGATTTGGATTGTGCAAACCGCGTTATGGGAAAAAAATGTCCAAATCAAATAGAAGGCTACTGAAATCCTAGTTTTGTTCTCTAAGAACGTTTTGGACATGGTCTCAAAGTACTACTTGTTGGGGAAATCTACTTTTACTTTTGCATTAAGTATATAGAAAGTGGTTGCAGAGCGCAGTAGCTATAGCGAAGTTTTCAGAGTTCGCGCACTGGCCTCATGAAGTCGCGTCTCTGAGCTGACTTGCCGAGACATCTTGTTGGGCAAGATACTAAAGGCCAGTTGCTTCAAGGCAACTTGTGCAGAGGTACAACTCTTCTGGAAGGTGGGACGGCAGAATTTTTAGTGGCAATCAGGAATTCGGAAAATATTTTAGATATCAGGGATCGTGAATTCTAAAATTACAAGCACAATATTTGAGTTAAAACCTTTCAAATGAGAAATTTTGTAAATTCCAAGTACCGAGGCCATAAAGATTTTGGGGAGCAAATTATTTCTTATGATGACTGTAACAATATGTACGAACGAGTAAAACCAAACA
>JASANE010021401.1:0-25976 GCA_030248225.1 Trileptium ribeirensis
TATTTAGATATATATATATAGATATATATATAGTACATAAGGACATGACAAAAAACAGGACAACCGAGGACGGATGTATAAACATATGAAGTTTGTAAGTTTTACGGACGGACTGGACGCATAGGACAATGAAGGACGGGGGTAGGTTTAGGGCCCTTCCGTGGGCTTCGGGAGTCCCTGAATAGGACCCCCGATAGCTCAACGGACATAGAGGAGCTCGGGCTGCACCCCAGGCAGCGAAATCAGCTCATTCCTGCCTTCGGTCCCCCCTCTCGGGGACGTCTTAAAGACGCCCTGTCGGGACATTGAAAAAAGTGCTCTACCTAGGAAATTTGGAAATGTTTGGTTTATCATAACTGACATAAAAAGTGCAATGTTTGCACGTTTACCCATGAATTTAGCAGTAGATTTAGCCCAGATGGCCTTCTCAAAATAAGCTTAATTAGGTGAGCGTCGAACAGTCCACTAAGCTGAAAATTTGTAAACCATAAATATGAACAAGTAAGCCTGTCCCTACAAATCGTTGGGAAAGGGGGCCGTGGTCGGCTCCAAAAAAATTAGATAGCCCTAACTCAAGAGCGATAGGTCATGTAAAAACATGGACGAGAGGCGTCCATCATTGATTTGTCTTACCTATGACCACGGGGAATCAGAATGACTTCGACTTTAGTGCCTACAATTTAGTACCTTCCGTGCAATAGCTCGAGGTGCCCAAAACGGAATTCGACTTGTGGAGGTTTGTCTAACAGCATGTAAAAGTGTAGACGCCGGTCGGGGAAGGTGAGGCCTTCACCCATGGGCGTCAACTTTAAGTTTGTCCTTTATAAATGATTTGTTCCTGTTACATATTAGGGAAAATAAACCCCCAATTGCTCGAGACTCCTCTTAACTTACAGCCGTCGATCCGGGACAGCAACCGCTAGTCCCCTTCCGCGAGACAGAAGATGCCTGCGCGGGTCCTCCAGTCGTCGACCTCCATTCCAAACTCGAAGAACAAAAAGCACAAGAAAGCAGAGAACTCTTGCGAAACTACACTAGTAAAGTCAAGCGTCGGAGCCGGTCAGTAGAGTCGACCGAACTCCGCGCTGCCGAAGTCGAACTGATTCCAAGAGACAACGCGGTAGTCGTCGCCTCAAAATTTTCGGCTATATTGAAGGATAGCGATTTTGTCGCTATCCAATCGGAGAAAACTCTATGACGCCCACTTTTTCAAGTTCCAACCCAGGCGCCCAATCGAAAAATTCCCAAGATTTTAGTTTTGACAGCTATCGTAAACTCTGGGTCCCCTTTAGAGAGAGTCGGCTTCAATCGAAATCGCCGACATCAAATTTGAACCCTCCGAATACTCGGAGGTCGACCATCTGTGCTTTTCAGCTTAAATTCCGACGTAACTCTCAAAAGTTATGTCAAGAATAGATCTGAAGATCATTACTCAGATCTCTTAAAGTTCTTACCTAATCCTAAATCGACTGTTATTTCCCCCAACTGTTCTACCAAAAGGCTAGGTCGTCCGTCAAATTTAAATTTTAAATCTTTTCTTTATATAAAATACTCGGATTAAGCTTAAAATCTGTCCTCATTTCAGGACAGATTCGTCTTCTGGGCCTCATCCATCAAATTTCCCCCAGCTAACTTACTGATTTAAAGCCAAATTTCTGCTATTTAGCGAGTTAGCTGCCCCATCCATCACCTAATTAAGCTTATTTAGAGGCCATCTGGGGCTAAATCCTACTGCTAAACCCATGGGTAAACGTGCAAACATTGCACGTTTACATGTCGGCTTATAAGATAAAGCCAAACATTCCTAAAATTCCTAGGTGACAGCTTTTCCAATGTCCCGACAGGGCATCTTTAGACGTCCCGAAGGGGGGGACCAAAGGCAGGAATGAGCTGATTTCGCTGCCTGGGGTGCAGCCCATTCCCTTATGTCCGTTGAGCTATCGGGGGTCCTATTCAGGGACTCCCGAAGCCCACGGAAGGGCCCTAAACCTACCCCCCGTCCTTCATTGTCCTATGCGTCCAGTCCGTCCGTAAAACTTACAAATTTAGTAGAATTTTATACATCCGTCCTCGGTTGTCCTGTTTTTTGTCATGTCCTTATGTACTATATATATATCTATATATATATATCTAAATATAGACACACATACATACATGTACAGAATACTCATGAACACATAAACACACTACACATGAGACACACAGGCGACCTGAGCGACAGAAAGGTCGCTCAAGTTCACACTAGAAACACGCAGAACCACAACAACAACAACAACAACATCAGCACAACCACAACACCAACGACACACACTACACACAAGGCGACAACGACAACAGCGACAACCGAGCAAATAAGTCGGTTAGAGAGAGCAAAAAATTAAAAGAAACAACGGAAAAGAAAGGGCACGGGAAGGGAGTCGGGACAGGGGGTTCCCGAGGGAATTTCGAGGGGCTGGGGCGAAATTCCGTCCCAGGACGAAGAACGGGGCCGAACGATACCAAACACGAGGGGGGTAGACGCAGTGGCGGGTCGGGACCCAATCTTGGGGTCCGACATATATTAGTTTACAGGGTTTCAGCGGGCTTTCCCGCTCTAACGGTGGGGCGGAGCAACGGGCGCCCACGGGCATCATTGAACTCAGCGTGTAAAGGCGGTTCAAACGAGGGGTGTTTTCCCTGCCTTGCCGGCAGCGGGTAGAGGGGCACTAAAATCACGACTAATAAAGAGAGTGTCGGTAAAAAGGGGGGCGCATTTTCGGCCGTCCCGGGTTAACGGGGCGACTGACGGAGACCCGCCGGGCATCTTTGAAGATGTCTCGACATGGCGAATGCTATTAGGGGCGTTCTGCCTACTTTTGCGTTAAGAATAAATTTTCGGTTGGTCTGTACCCACTAGCAATCGGCATGCCAAATTGGGGGCATTTTGGCGGGTTACAACGGGCTAACGAGAAGTCGGACAGAGACCCGCCGGACATCGTTGTACTCGCCCATAGCAGGCGAGTAGAATGAGGGGTCGCATGTGCCTATTTAGGGCCTAGGATGAAATACGAAGTTGGCACAAACTGACGGAGTTTTGTACTGAATTTTCGTGGTGGATTATAAAACAGAGAAGTAATCTACATAGCAGCGGGATGACTGGTCAGGTCGAGGCCCACGTGACCTCATCAAATACTCAGATGGGTAGACTACTTGGAAACACCCGTACTTTCAATCACTGGCCCGGTGGTTGCCGCAAAAGCCAGTTGTTAGTATGGTGGTCAAGCAATGGGGCGGAAAAATAGACACACCGAGTCACGAAGGTCACGCAATACACATATATATGCATAACTATATTTCCATATAAACCTAGGTTATGTCCACTCGGAACCATGGTCACCAGCCAAACCTAGCGTAAGTATCGGCTGTTAATTTGGACTTTCTCCTACTTGTCCCTAGAATATCTCAGGAAATCCTTCAGCGATTTGCGATGTTTCGAGCTCGTTCGAAAGCCCTAAAAATTCTCTACCGAAAAGTACTTGGGACCTTTTCGGTAAATGTGAACCGTTGGACGGTTACGGGTCGATAAACAGGCCCGAGGTCCGTTATTTCCGAATAATCGGGAACTACCGTAACCCATTTGTTTCAGCTTACTTTTGCGACCATTTGGCTACAGTTCGCTTGAACCAGGTAAAGTTGATAGTCCTGATTTTGAGTACTTCCCAATCCCTTAAATTGTCAAAGGCCTCCTATTCCCGGACGGTCATAACTTTGAAATTTCAATGAGGGAAGTAGGGGCTAGTGGTCGAGTTCCATTCGAGTTATCAGTCCTGGTTAGTTAAGCACTCTCCTACATTCCTCGTCTTTCTAAGTTGAATCAAATTATCGAAACCAGCTTCCTCTAGGCTCACTTGCACCTTATCTAATTACGCAAACATAAAACTTATCATGCAATGGCAAGTTACATCAATGACAGAAAGCATAGCAATGATAAAAGCATGTGCAATATAGCAATGAGCAACACAATTATCGGCAATCATTGCACCATGGTACCCACGAAAATTTCGGTCCTGTAAGCCTTGGCTAGGTCGAATTGAGGCACGTTTAAGCGATTTAGACGCCGAAATCGTGTGAGAGACGCGTAACGGGCCGGAACGGGCCTGTTACACATTTACTGCAGTGTTCTGCTTCTGAACCGCGTTCATACGACTCGAGAATGAGAATTCATTAAGCGTCGTCCGCACAGCATGCTTACTATCTTTCGCAGAACATTGCCATACATGTGTATAAAGGTAAAAAATTGACATAAGGAAATGAGTAACGTGAGGACAGAAAGGGGTAAAACCTCGCCTCTTAAATCTACCTATATATGTAGTAACTTAAAAGATGTTTATCAACCTGATTGAGCAATACCAAAATTTTTTATTTTGATTTTAAGGGCCAGATCGTAATATATATTTATGAATCAGTATTTATTAGGACAAACATAAATAATCTGATATGGAACAGTACCACCATTTATCAACTATATTTTTCTATCGTATTTTATGCTACATTTAAGTTAAGATGTGTGCAGCAGGGCCGGATTTTGTCACGGTTTGCCGCGGCTCTAAAGCTATCCTTGGCTAGCCGCGGTCAGCCAGCGTGACATTTTGGACCGAGCCAGACCCTACAAATATATTTAGCTAATAGTAAAGTGAGGCTGATAAATTGTCACAAGGGCCGGAATCGGCTCTAAAAGGTAGAACGTATGACGTCAATGGAAAATCGCTAAAAAACGGAAATTGAGGGTAGCTATGGTTATATGTTCTTAAAACGTCCTTGCAGTTACAATAGCCTGATTTTCGTGCATGAAAAACATGTTTTACATAGCTACTAGGTTGGCTTTTAAAAGGAGCTTAAACAAAAATTTTGAAAATAGCGATATTTACGTATTTATTTTACCTGAATTTATGCGCTTTGCTTTTAATTACTACTAACCTTGCCTTTTTTGGGACTAGAGCTAAATATTTTCGATGTAACACAACCTGCTAAACTGAATGTAATAAATATTTTTTCAGTAGCCCGTCCCGGCTATCAAACCCTGAGACATAGCCACTCCCGGCCCGTACAAACATACAATAATAGCTTAGCTATTGACTTTATTTCTGAAGGGCCAGATGTGACCGGGCGTTTTTGTCACGAGCCGGAATTGGCTCTGTGACAGAAACCGGCCCTAGGTGCACACATCTTAAGGTAAATGATGCATTAAATTATTTCCAAAATCTACTTTACCTAATAGTGTTTTAAACACTTTTTAACTTGAAGCCGTAACTAAAGGTATTCCATCTATTGTTGATGGTGAGGCATTCCAATGTTTTATAACCCGCATTGTCAATATATGGTGCAGTACGTTTGTTTTGAACGCAGGTTTATATACCCTACAATTGTGGCCACGGGTTCGCGTTTCGGAAATAGCGGATGGTTTTAAAATTGAATCCTATTCATTGTTGATAAATTTGAAAATTGTCATAAGGTCGAAATGTTGTCCCTTAGCTCAAGTGACTCTAGATAAAGAAATATTAGTCTTTCATTGCACTGTGCTGCAGTCAGCGCGCAACGATCATATAGACGCCTTGTGTAGTAGCGTCGGACGCGCTCTATGATATCATTATCCCCTGAATACATAGGTGACCAAACGGGAGACACGTATTCTAGTATTGGCCGAACATAATGTAACATATGCACGACGAAGTACTTCAATATCAGAAGTTAAGAAACAGCGGAAAAGTATATTCGATATTCGGTACGCTTTGCTCACTATATCTCTGCAATTTAAGTCTTCCGTGATGGATACTCCGAGATCGCGACAGATTCGTTGTGTGGTATAGTGTTTCCTGATAGAGTGTATGAGAAATGTGGGTTTTTACGCCCTATATGCAAAATTTGACATTTTGAAACCGAAATCGTAAGTTGCCATTTTTCAGACCACTCCGAAATTCGGTTTAGTGCATTTTGCATATTAGTTTTAGCAATTTGGCTATTTTATTCTGGGATCGTTAGGTATAATTTAACATCATGGGCTAACAACTTTATGTTAACGTTAGAGCATATTTTAACATAATCAATTAAATCATTAATATATAACGTGAATAATGTTGGTCCAAGAACACTGCCTTGAGGAACACCAGATACAACGGATTTGTAGTTGGAATAGCCGTTGCTCATTTTAATCTGAAACGTCCTATCTGATAAAAACCTGTTTAACCAAGCTAGACATTTACCATATATTCCAAGGTACGAGAGCTTATACACGGGGTTCGTGTGAGAAACGGTGTCGAATGCCTTCGCGATATCGATATAAGCTATGTCTACTGACAGTATTTTGTCTATATGGTTTGCCCAGTCCCAGACACTCTCGATTAATTGAGTGCCAGTGGAGCGTTTATTGATAAATCCATGTTGATTTTGAGAGAAAATATTTGATGTTTTGTCGTGATTTAGCAAGCGCTTGTTAATGATCCGTTCCATGTTTTTGCAGCAGTTTGAGACCAATGGCACCGGACTGTAATTTATTGGGTCTGTGGGGTCTCCTTTTTGCACCGGACGGTAATTTATTGGGTCTGTGGGGTCTCCTTTTTTATATATTCGGATCACATCGGCGCATCGCCACATATTGGGTGCCAGTGACAAAGGACTGCTCGAAAATGAGCGCGAGTGGAATACTGATTGCGTCTTTTACTTTGCGCAAAAAGAACTGCGTTAAGGTATCTGGCGCAGGGCTATGTTTAGGCCTTAACTCTGTTATACGTAATTGAACATCGTAAGGCGAAAACGACACCCACGTGAACTGATGAGCGATGCTATTTGTAAACGTTGGAAAAGTGTTGTCAGAGATTGAATAGATGCCTTGAAGGGCGTTCGTCAGGATTTCCGATCTAGTTAGATCGTCCGTAGGAATTTCTCCAATTGACAGTTTCAGTGCAGTTATGTCAGTCGCTGTTGAGCTACGCGCTTTTGCGTAATTGTACAGAGCATTTGGGTTTCCAGAATCTAAGATATCGTTTTCTTCCCTAACTCTTAGTTTCATAACGGCTTGGCTGTAATTCTTTGGAAGCTCTTCTGTATCTGACATGTCTGCTGATTGTTTACCTAATTTCCGCAGCACTAATTTACTAAGACGAATTTTTTTATATAATTCGGGCAAGTTTTGTTTTTTCAGCACGGTATGGCTCGTTTGGGTACATACAGATCACCTGCGTATAACATTATATTATAAAACATCCTCCATTTATCATTTACATTAATGACAGAGTGTAATAGTGAGTCCCAGTCAATTGAAATAAGAAAGTCGTTGAGACTTTTAAAGCTTGCATTTTTAAAGTCGAAAGTTGTTTTTGTGCGGAATTTGATTGGATTTGCGGCGTTGGCTATCATGAAATCAATAAAGAAATGATCTGAATTTACGAAATTCTCGGAACATTCGACGCGCGGCATGCTGCAGGGAGTTCGTAAGAAGTAGATCATGTGTCTTTGTGTAGGAAAATTTACTGAGTGAGACTAGATTCGAGAACCATAGTATAAAATATTTCGTACTCGGGCGCTACAGGTACTATGTTTCTACACCAATCAATGTCGGGGAGATTAAAGTCTCCCACTACAATGAGGGGCCATGAAGCGTTACATGCATGAGATATGAATGAATATAGCAAAGCATTTTGTTAGGAAGCGCAGTTGGTTGGGCGGTATATGCACACGACTCGAGTTTTCACGGATAGAAATATGTCCACTGCTATACCTTCTACAACATGAAATTGTTCGGGGAAATTTAGCACCGGACACACTGGAGATACTTATAAACAAAGATTGCAATTACGCCTCCGCGTAAAGCTCTGTCCTTTGTAAAGACACTGTACTCTGAACAAGAAAGCAAGCCGTCTGGGATGCGATCATGTAAAACCAAGTTTCAGAAACTGCAATTACTGAGTAAGATCCCGATGAAAGCATAACGTCCAGATCTAAAAGCTTGTTGCAAAGGCTTCACGCATTAAAGTATTTACATCTTGTCAGCTTTGGAATTGATGAATTTGGTACTGTCCATATTAAAAGTTTATCTGGACACTAATCTTACCATTAGCCTCAACGAAATCGTAGTTTATGCTATTATATCTGTCGCCTACAAGTCGACTCGCATCGTTTCTTGTGCAGTTTTTGAAGGCAACCAGTTTTTCTTTGACAACCACGTAGTGAGTGGTGCTCTGCATGTTTTCCCGTGGAGCTGAATTAAGCTCGTATGCTTTGCGTCGGAGCGCTGTTTGCTCTCTCAGTTCCCTGTCTGTCATTGACCTACGGATAAATATTTTCTCCAACCCGTTGTAGTCCTTGAGTTTTCGTGCGTTTTGTATGATTGATCGAGCAATTGTGGAGGAAGAAATCGTACCTTCAAGAGCCGGGATCCATGATTTGTTGTTCGATTGCTGGAAGATTGATCGTAGACGCCAAGTCGAAAAACTTATTGGATCTGGACGGACGGGTCAAGCTTTATGCATATGTTGCTAGCGTCTGCCATGTCATATGCTCTTTCTGGTAGACCTTTAATAACGATGCATCTGCAACGTCTAGTATCTTCGTCATCGGATAGCTGTGTGGAGTGAACGACACGTCCGCCAGATCTAGCGTTTTGTTGAACAGTCTGAGCCCATGTTTGTGGGTCAGCGGATGCCCGATAGTTTCATTCGTTGACAGCGATTCTGAAGATAACGATGATTGATACGATTCTTTCACGTCGTTGACTGAGGCGGCTGCTTCAGCTGCTGATCCGGCAAGTTTGTCGATAGCAGTCGTAAGTGATTCAATTTGGGCTTCCAATTTTTGTAGTTGATGGGATTCTGCGGTGGTGTGATCTTGCACTGTCACAGGCTGTTGTGATTGGCGACTTAGACGGCGGTTGCGCGCAAAATCTACACAGTTTGTACAGACAACTAGTACGTGAGGAATTTCGTAACGGTTAACATCGTTTTTGTCTATCAATGTACATACGAAATGAATCCAACATCCACTGAGGTCGCACTCGAAGCAGTCGCTGCCGCCTTCACGATTACACTCAGCGCAATGATCCGTCGCCGGAGGTGTAAATGATTTGATCTATGATGTCGTTGATTGGCGCCACAAAGACTGTGTTGAGCTTTGCTTTTGGGTGATTGTTCGTGTATTGCGATTCGCAGGCGATTATGTTGCAGGCTTGTTGGTAACTTGACGTGAATTTGTTGCCATTGCATGGTTTGGGACAGCGATTTAACGTCCGGAGACGATATATTTACAATTATAACTATTTTATAATTTATAATTTCTTCGCTTCTCTCAAGCAGGTACCTGAATGCAATTGGGTTAAAACCCGATTTACAAGAGTTTTATGTAAGTGTAGGGCATAAATTGGAAATATATAGAATTTGTGAGTAAAAGTTGGGTGCCTAAAGCATTAGGCCTACATCAGCTGATATGCGTATGCATATCTGCTGGATTTCAGAATAAAATCATTATATTTGATTATACACAAAATTCTCGGAAAACCCTAGAATCCTGTCTTCAAACGACAAAAATTCACTCGGGTTCGAGATAGGATGTAATAGAAGTGGAACCTGAGTAAAAGTTACAAATGTTTACTCTGTAATTTTGATATCTCAGGAAAATATATAAGAAGAAAATTGGGGGTAAAGTTAAACTCGGGTATTTAAACGGTTGCGCAGTTGGATCAGGCTCTCAGTCGGCGCTCAGAAGCTGCGCAGATAAAGTGAGCACGGTTCAGCCGTTAGAGCTCGGATTTGTGCATTTCTAGTAACCTTCTGATAGTTCGTATGTAATCTATAGTTGTACTAAACAGCCTAGAATCACGTAGGTTATAGATGCTCTTATGTACTGAAATGTACTGAAATTATGTACAGGGAACTATAATAGTTATAATCAATGAGCCTACTTATATTTTATTATGCTCACTATATCTTAGTAGCGTGGATATTAGTTTTCGCGTGTCCAGAATATATTTTTAATACAATTATGAAACTGTGACGTTATTTTCACCAATTTCAGTCAAAACTTTTGAACTTGAATGTTCAGTGCACGCACGCATAGCCATATTATGCTATAATAGAATACTTCATAAATTGAAACTCTACAATCGCTACCAAAGCCTGATTGGAATGCGGCAAAGTCCAGCACATCAGACCAGATTTAATAACAAAATCAGTTTATCGTATTCTGACACAAATGAAGTGAAATTGCCAAGGTTACCGGTGTTTAATATATGAATAGCATATCTTATGCACAATGATAATATGCTACAAAAGGACTACGATACGACTGCGGACGACGTGATACCTATGAAACGGTAGACTCGCCTGAAAAATGTTGTCTACAGAAACCCTCTATACCGGCGCTGGAACGTCATTTCAATTCCAAGAGCCACGTGTTTTCTTGAGCAGGAAACGCCATTTTATGACCGTTGAGTGTAAATTATCAAAGTTAAACGTTTATTATACGTATTTAAAACTTATCGCTGTGCTGCAGCGATATATTTCTCTCGGAACAATAGCGGTCTGCGATAAATCTGCGTATGCTTCATTAGTTTATGATGAGGAAGATTGATTATTCCCTAAAGTATCGCTATGCTCGATGTTTGTAGATAGCGTTGAATATTTTTACATGGTTATAATCTTGCAAACCACCAGAAAGTCAACTCAATAACTGTGTATCAAGAGCAGTTTCGAAAAATGTACTAAGTGTAGGTTTATAAAAAAATTCAAACTAAGACAAACAAGTTTCTCTATTTCGCTAACCTGAAGCTCAGCTTCCCAAAACCACTTTGACATGGAATTGTATCACTCAAAAAACAACCTTGATCTGTTCTCGCTATATAATCATTCGGGAACAAGACAAGATACGGCGCGGCTAAATACAAACAAACATTCTATGTGACGCCTTCGATATACTGCAAACTTATGTTATAACCTAAAAATAGCAAGCATTAATTATTGCTACACTGATTCTCCGCAACCTTTCAGTAAAATAAACCACTGCTTGATTCTTTCAGTGGTTGAATAAATTAGAAAGACCGTGGACTAGCATATAAGGTGTAATCCAAGTTGTGATTTTAAATGTGCAGTTGGTCAGTAACAGGTTTGCTGGTTCTAACCGCAAAATTTGGATGGGTAGTGCATTTCGTATTTTATTGCCACATTGGCTCGGTTTATTGCTTTTTAATTACTTTGTACCAGCTCTAGAATACGATAATATCAAGAGCATTTCAAGCCTATTTGGAAAACCCGCACTACAGTTCAAATAACATGCAATGTAATTCAGGACAAGTTTGTTAAAATGTGGCCGAGCGGTATTGCGCCCCGTTCCACCCTGCGTATCTAGAAGGTTTGTGTTGAACTCCCGCCTGCACCAGAATTTTTACACTTGGAGTCGTTTTTGTTCCAAGCACATAAATGATTCTTTTCACATATAAAATCATCATGGGAATAATATAGCACTAAGAACAGGTTATTGAAGTCCTTGCCATGTCGTTTATTCTACCGATGTGAATTGATAACGATGAATTTACATGCCAAAGTGGACCGCAGGATTTGTCAGCTATCAAACATAACGTTTATTCGTATAAACATCATCAAAATTATTTTTCCAGGTCATTGATCCAGACATAAAATTGTGGAACATTACACCTACACTGTTACATAAATATCTGGCTGATATACTCAAAGCTAATCTGGCTTATATAAATGCATGTCACGTTGTTTTAAAGAGTTTTAAAAAGTTTACATTTAGAGAAATTACTAGCCTTTATGTTACACCAATGTCCCTGTAACCATATCCATCAAATCGGACGAAGCTACTGCAATAAACGTTAAAGTGCTGGTACTGGAAAATATATACGGGAAAATATTTAGCATAATCATAATGCATTTAGCAGCTATAGCATCTATCAATTGCTAACTAATCGCGAATTCCAAGCAGTAATTAGTTATTGATTCTAATCACCAACCGGGTAAGCTAAACAATTTATAGCAAGCTATTTATTAAGCCATTTTTTTGTTCAATGTAACCACATGTCACGCCAACATACTTTTGGGTTGCCAAGAAGCAAGAGTTGTTTAGCAAATAAAAACAAAATTTGGTGACCAAATACCTCTTTACCCTTGGCGTATCACCGTAATATAGGCTACACGTAACAATTCGACACCATCAACAACCTTGCGAAGGACTAAAGAAAAGATATCGCTAATGATTATGAAAGTAAACTGATAGAACTTGAGGAAAGCATTTGAAGCATTTAATGATTGATGAGCCAAATTGTTGTTTAACTAATCGGTCACGGTGGCTCCGAATACAAATGCTATATACTATCCTATCACTTATGATGTCGCGGCCCTATTTGTTTAATAAAATGTAAATAATCTAAAGAGTTTTATTTACGCAAAGCACAATACTTACAGGGTTTCAGCGAAGTTCCAGTGAGAGCTTTGAACACATATGTTCTCGGTGCTTGTGTAGCTTTTTGCCAACCAATTTCACATCGGCCATCTCTCCATCGACACTGGCCCTCAAAATTGAAGCAAGTCAAGTCACTGCTGTACGAAATTGCAGCATCACGAGAACCTGTTTCAAGCCAATTGCAATATTATTCGTAAAAAAATTATAGAATCACTGGTCAATTCATGCAAAACTAAAAACCTCTAATAAGAATAGTTTTGCTGTCCTCATATGCTATATGATTCATAGGTGCCTAAGGTCTGTTGGCTTAGTGGTAGATGGTCTCGGTGACGAAGAAGGGTAAATGCGCGACAGAGGGTAAGCCCATGCGGTGATCAGAAATATTCTCCCTATCCCACATTTTTCCATTTTCTTCAATTTTGCCTTAAAATGTTTAATTTTCTTGATATTTCTAACATTTCCCGCTCGGTGAGGAGGGTGAAGGAGGGTTTTTACCTTTAAGAAGACGCGGTAAATAATGAAATAATGCTCAGGAGGGTATGACCGTTGGGAGTAACCTCCTCTATCACCTATGGGACACATATGGTTACCTCTCTTATGGCGGTCAACACATTGATGCGTCCTAGAGGTTGGTTTGTTCTAGCAGCAACAATGCAGGAAAAACTTGATGTACGAGAAATTAAAATAAAGCTAGTTATTAGCTAGATAGCTAAAAAGTTTCTGTGTAAAATTTTAGCTTCATTATGGAACACAAAATCGCAAATAATTTATATTTGCGAGTCGAAGCGACGAATCAACACAGAAAGTATACACTTTTTGCAGTACATCACCGCCGACATAAAATGTCGTATTACAATAGTAACGCGTAACATTTCCGGGGTTACGGGGGCTCCGACTGGGGACCTCGCTAGGTGCTGTAACGAAGGCGAAATTGTATTATACCAGATATTGGCGTTGTACAAATTATTAGCGATGAATGACCATGGTACGAATTTGTAATTGTATACGTTTTAGACAAAGTAGGATGAGAATTAACGAAATAAATTCAAACAATTCGTGCGACCGGACATGGCTCGCCGTGAGCGAAAAAAACTATGAACTTCGGTGTGAACAGCACAAGCGGCGACAAAAACAAGACACGGACTTGATAATTCGTAATGGAAAAATTCTCAAAAGATATTTGCGCACATTAGGACGAAATGTATCGGTATACTAATTGCAGCGACAGTTCATGGATTATTGGCACATGTGGTGTATTGTAATGTACAATCCACTCCTTCAAAATTGTGTGATCTTTAATTTACTTGTAGCGAGTTGCCTAAATCATTGTTTTATGACTGAATTATGGTTACGCAGTAGTACTTTAGATTCTGCTTTGTTTCATTGTATTTATTCACATTGAAATTGTAAGATGTTATATATATGCGAATTTACTTTCCCAAGAACTTTGATTATTAATTAATATGTACTGTCGCAAACCTGTATTTTGAAGCTTTTAGTAATGAACGTATTTTTTAAAAAGATTTTACTGTGTCAATTTGTGGCCCTGTACAGAAGTCCAAGTCCAAATTTAAATTTGTCGGTGTTAACATTATGTAATTTCTTAAATCAATATATTAGTAAAAATGATCTCATAGTCGTTTTAGGAGATCTTAATTTAACACTGATAGATTGGAAAAACGGAAATCCTGGTTTGATGCATAAAAGCGAATATGAAATCTACAGTATGTCTGAGTTAGCTAGCTTAGCTAATGTCTAGTGTGACAGTTGGTGTCTGATCCCACGTCTTTAAAATTTGTGCTTTTCATTGCAATTATTTAAGCAAGTTTATACACATTATATTTTATTTTTTTTCTTATTCTATTATTTCTCATTGTTTTGACCGAATATTGTTTTGATCGAATCTAGTAAAATTGACTTACAAGACAAACAGTCACTGTTTGGGGGCCTCACTGACATGGTTTTTTGTAAAACATTACAGACACGGTGTGAGCGCCCTCGTTAACATAGTTTGGGGTCTCAATGACACGGTTTGGGACCTCACTGACACGATTTGGGGCCTCAACGATACGGATTGGGGCCTTACTAACACGGTTTGGGGGCCTCACTAACACGATTTGAGGGTCTTAACGATACGGTTTGGGGGCCTTACTAACACGGTTTGGGGCTCACTGACACGGTTTTGAGAGCCAGTCGCTTAGGCTGGCAACAGCGATATGCCTATAATTAACAACTAATGTATATAAATATGCTTGAACTGGGATGAGCATGTACAGAACGTTTGTTAACTAGCACTCGCAATTCAGCTCATTCAGATCAATAGTTAACAACCTACACAGAATATAGAATATGGAGTTTATTACGTTGACTCCTTACAACCTAACAAACAATTTACGACAAAGAATTGACGCGGTTCAAAATAATTTCACATAAAATGTGCAAACCTCTTATTCTGTAAACATAGAAGCAAAAGTTGCTACAACCGCAACATTAATTAGTCATTGATTTATGTCCTGTGGAATTCGCTACGCTTTGCTACGTGTTACAAACGGTAAAATTGTCAAAATTACACATATATCATACCATGCTCTGCTATTATTTGCAATGATAGCAGATCGATGCATATCGCTAAAATCACAAACATAAAATTTTCGACGTACCATCATTGTATTCTAGTTGGGCAAAGTCTGAAATATTTTATAGGAAAAATGTTATAACAATCTGCAATATAATTTTGGTAAAATTTCTATGTCCTACTCGATAATGTACGTTAGCCATTTGCACGTGGCAGCAAATCAGCGTAGCTGGTTTCAAGATTCGCAGCAACATTACACCGCGTTAAAATTGTTTTCCTACTTATTTTCAATCGTTTATTGTACAGATTTACAGTATTACCCACACTTATAATAACAAATAAGGCTGCATAGCCATATTTCAGAAGTAAAGAATTCGCCTATTATGCCAAAAATTTCAACCTTTCAGTATGTATGATACGACGAGCCTAAATTTTACTAAAATGCGATAAATGCTTCATGAATATCATTGTGTTCCAATATTTTCGATTGGAAACCTTAAACGTTCTCCTGCGAATCACATACATTTGTGACTGTCAATTTATGAGAAAATATTTGAAACGAATACGTCATGTAGGGAGAAATGAAACTGGAGTCGGTTTACAACGTAAAGGGTCAGTTCAGTAGGCCATTGACTCAATTTTGCCTTCAATCAAAATGCTTCAGCTTTTGACTCTGGCTTAGCGATTTTCCTATTCTTAAGACATAGCTTCTATGAAATTTTACGTGCTTAGCAACGACGATCGTATTTACTCCAGCCTCGTATCTCAGGTCTCTAAATGTTTTAGCAATGTAAATAGACGATAACGTCCATCACTATAAAATTGTCTCATGATAGTCTTACAAGCCACGACGTATTTTATGCAGAGCGTAAAACTCGTCTAAAATATTGTAACAACATTACTTCTGTGATAATAACATTAAGGTGGAAGAGACAAATTCTGCCGCATTTAAATATGGTTTAATCATATGTTAGATCCAAATAAATTCGTATCGCAGCTTCGGATTTGCTATGTTGTGCAGGTTTACATTATGACTTTGGAAAATTTTTAAGCACGAAACACGACTAATTATATTAAATATCAAATTACGTATTTGTCTGTAAAGTTGATAAAATATCAACGTGGTTTATGCTGATATTTTATGAACAAGTCTTACTGGAAAAATTTATTCACATAGCCAATAACTGAATATTAAATGCATGAACTGATTTTATAACAAGGAAATGTTCGGCATAAATAATAGCTGATTTCTAACAGGTCTCTATATATATATATATATATATATATATATATATATATATATATAAAGATAACGGTTGCATGTTCAAAACATAATTGTAGAGTCGCAGGAAATACTTTTAATTCGCTGATGCTCAAAATAAGTTCTGTTTCATACATGTTTGACAAACTCGCGTCGTCTCTTGGTGTTCAACTCGGAACTGGAAGCGGCGTACGTAAGCTAGTGAACTATTATAAAATGGGAATCGTTGCTCAGTTCCTCAAGGAACCTCTCAAAGAGAACGAAATAACAACGCACGTTCCAACGTACAGCACATTGGTACCATTAGAAAACACCGTTAAAGTTCTGAAAAAAATTTGTGTGACAGTGGTATTAGCTTTAAGATGTATTTTGCAACACGTAGGGAACATTAACTAAAATTTTGAAACGTTGTTCCAAAATTTTACATGAATAAATATATGCTTTTTACGTTGTTACATCGTAGAATTATTATGTTGATAACGCTGGTATTAATAGGTTGAAGAATCGCACAAAGTAATGTTGTTCGCGAGTGAGTATCCTAACTCAAACGTTGCCACACGCAATTATTTGACTTGAAACAGTTGCACAGCCACGGAAAATTACTGTAGGCATTAGATTTTGATTTTTAACCATGTGTTAAATGTCAAAATTAAATGTGAACTGGAAAGCGAAAGTGAATATGAAATCGTTAACTAGTATATATACAGAGATAAGAGGAAACCACTGAATACCTGTCGAGCGACGGGGTATATTCGATTTGAGCCTTAATTTGGAGACACCTTTTGTTGATGCGTGTCGTTTAAATGCAGCACATGTTTGAGCAGCTGAAAAACAACAATTATCTCACTGTAAAATTGAAATATCAATAATAAATATTGAAGCTTTTCATTTGTTTTGCGCGAAATAGAAATTTGTTTTCGTTTAGGCAGAAATTTTAATGAAATGAAATACGTAGTTTGGACGCTGACATAAAACAACATATACCTATAGGTCAGTATGTACCACACCGGAAAGTTGAAACACATAAAATACATTCTGCAGTCGCAATCCAGTCAAGTGTTTAATGCGAGACGTACTGCGAGGTGAGCTCACTAAGATGGATTAATTGAGAGTCGGTTTGATTAGTAGTGTCAATTTCAGTTAGATTTGCGTTTTCCCGATTTATAACGAGTCGATTTAATACTGCGAGGTGGGCTCCCTAAGATGGATAAATCGAGAAATCGATTTGATTAGTGGTGTCAATTTTAGTTAGATATGCTTTTTCCCGATTTATAACGAGTCGATTTAATACTGCGAGGTGGGCTTCTTAAGATGGATAAATTGAGATTTCGGTTTGATTAGTAGTGTCACCTTCAGTTAAATTTGCGTTTTATCGATTTATAACGAGTCGATTTAATACTGCGAGGTGGGCTTTCTAAGGTGGATAAATTGAGATTTCGGTTTGATTAGTGGTGTCAATTTCAGTTAAATTTGCGTTTTCCCGATTTATAATGAGTCGATTTAATACTGCGAGGTGGACTCCCTAAGATAGATAAATTGAGAAGTCGGTTTAATTAGTACTGTCAATTTCAGTTAGATTTGCGTTTTCCCGATTTATAACAAGTCGATTTTAGACGAACTACTCTGGGAAAGGTCGTTCTATCGGCCGTCCTTGAATGAGTTTGGCCTAAATAAAGTTGGACATAAATAATCTAGTTTAAATTCTGGGTGACAGGGAGTCACGTAATATAGTTTATACATAACATTTCAGTCGCTAAATGCAGAAAATTCGTTGTAAAACGCATACATTCAGCTTCTGCTCCATTTTTCGAAATAAATTTCGAGACAGAACAATTATCATTAATGCAGTAGGAGCCCGAGTTGAATCTATATTTTCGGCAACAAGTTCAGATTATAACGGCTGATTTAACGGAAATTTCTCTACCTAACCTATTTAATTCAACTAGTTTAGAAATTTTAAACTTAAAAGCGTACATTTTAAATTTTATACTTGCTTCGCGCATCAAATCAAAACAACATTTAATTTTAACCATTTGTAATAAGACCACATAAGCGAATCTGTTAATATGCATTCACACGTTCTGAATTTTTTGCACTACATATTAAGTCCAACATTTATTAAAATTTTTACCAAAATTTGCAAGCATTGTGTTAATAATTTGAGACATTTGAAATGCGTGCAGTATTAAAACTTTTTAATAACAAGATATTATCAAAACAAATTTTGAAAAAATTGGTAACAAAATTTAATAAAACTGCAAAAATATGTATTAAAATTTTGAGACACTAAGGTTCGCCAGATCGTTTTAATTACTGTATGAAGCCTAATTGTGATCAAATTTTTAGTTCAAATTTTGAGCTCAAATTTTTAACTGAAGAGTCGGACGTCTGAAATTGAAAAGGTACCGGGTATATATCTGCAATCTGAGTTAGTCGCGCTGTACAGAAAATATAGCGCTTTGTTTTGTTAAAATTATTCCAACACGATGTCGTAAGGGTATTTCAGATAAGTTAAGCTATAGCTAATGCGGCGTTATCGTTAAAATGTCCCCGCTGTTTGGAAGTTTTGTCTCCCTGTAGTTGTGACCCTACCGTATGCATAGTCAGGGTCATACCCATACTGTAATTCAATCGCCGAGGGTGTATGACACACCCATAGTTACTACATTTTTGTTTACAGTGTCGTACATACCCTTAGCTACCAATTTGGCGTGATTTAACTGTAATTGACATTGTCTTTCTTCAGCTAATGCGATGTACTAGTAACTGTATGAGTATTTTTATAAAAATCTCCATATTTGTCTCTAGACTATATAAATGTTGACGAGATAATGCCGCGCAACGTGAATAAAACAGCAAATAAGAAACGGTATGCTCGGCACTGTCGAGAAGTGGCAATACCCCTAGCTAGCTATCCTTGAAAAAATTATAAAATACATGCTGGTGTTTCAGACACCCTGTTGTCTACAGTATGCCTGACACTGTGTGGCGTACGTAGGTTCCAAAAGTCGGGGACATTATAACGTGACCGCTCCATAACATAAATTGCTTTAGATTGCTGTGGAAATATTCAATTTATATATTATACATTATTATCGCGGAATGTGCCCAGTCTAAAGCCAAATAGTAATACAACAAAAAGTCTGTTTCAGTTCATCTTGAACCAAAACTTTAATGCTGAAATCTTTCCACATTCTTTCCTAGTTCTAGCGAAGGAAACTATAACGGCAAGGCGGGTTAGCACTTTGCAATCGTTAACAGATTGTAGCCGACATAACCTCATACACCTGATACTATAAAAGGAGAAGGCGAACAATAATTTAGACTTTTAGTTAAAAATTAGCAACATTAATTACATAGCTGATGTTTTATATACATACAATGGCAAAATATATTTACAAAAACCATGATAGTTAAACAGATTAAATGGTATTAACCTGCAACGATTTAAGTATGTGGTTGCTGGACAGCAACCAATTACGCTTCAAAGCGTCGCCCTAACTAAATTCGCCGTTTACATCACGAATGCACGCGTCTTCTTGTTCGTTTGCTTAATAAGAATCTTTAGTGATCCGAACAATAGTGGTGAAATATCTCAATGGCTAAAAATCGTACATGACTTTCACCCGGGTATTTCAATGCCTCGCCGCGACCCATAATTTTTTGTCTGTACTCAAAATGTAAATGAGTTCAGGATGTTAGCAGGTATCCTTATCGAAATTCAGCACTTATAGGATTAACCTCAAAAGAAATAATAACGTAGCTAGTTTGGGCTAATTTATTTCAACTGTGCATTTGACAAAATTTTATTTCAACACCAGTAATTTGGGAACGTAGTTACGGGATGTGGGCAAATTTTTGTTTCTGTTAGATGTATATAATGTTCTTCATACATAGATATACAGATTTTTTGTATTGCAACCGGTTATGCGGAAGCTGTTAAACAATCTCAAGTTTCTGAACAAAATCATCCCAACTTCTGTTCTAGGTTCCCCAACGTAGTCCCTAGGTTACCGATTTAATTAAAAATTTACATAGTGAACAAGATGTTCTTATATCTTATGTCGGCGGTAATGATGTGTTCTTTATAGTTTCTTGCTCGAATAAACAAAGGCGATCAAAACTATATCCGGGGCGAAAATCAGCTTCGATTTTTACGCTTTTCCGTAAGTATGTATGTAGTAGTAACGGTTTCGAAATGGATCAGTTTTAAGCACCATGTGTATCGTTGGATATCATTTAAGCAGTAATGATTGCACTCTTACTGCACTCAACATGAACGTCGGTAACGGGCACAAAAGTTGGCATCGATTTAAAACCTTTACAGACATAGCTTATTCACCATTTACGATAAGATACATGCGCATGGTCCTAATTATGTCACGCGTTCAAATGGGCTAGCTATTATGCACCGCATACAGTTCAGCTCGACTATTACAATTTGAAATAGCCTAGCTAGGCTATGCTTTTGTCATCGACTGTCCAGCCGGACTGTGCTTTTGTCACGAGGCGTTCAGCTGAGCCCATATAACTTTAAAGCCAGAGACTATAAAGTCCGCGAACATACGTTGTACTATACGTAACTAAATGATCCCCAAACGGGGTATACTGCTTAAAACGTTGATTCTATATATATATATATACAATTAACGAATGTAACAAAAACAAATATATAACTTAGAGTTGCAGTGAAAATGTTATTAGAACAAAATGCTATTACACGAAGCACAACATTAAATAAAATTTCTCAGTTGACGGTTCAGTAGGACACTTCGTGTGTCACGCAGAGCCTAGCTAAGCTGCTTGTACATTAAGACCTGCTAAACCTTCAAAATGTACCATAGTAGTCAGGCGAAGCTATAGTTCATCCGAATTAGTTGAGTTGGACGCGTAACATAATTTGGCAATGGTGGACATCTTATCGTAAATGATGCATTATTATTGGATGTAAAGAATCGAATCGCATTTTCACAGTACACGTGTTCCTAGCTTAAGTATAATCCTACTTACCTAGTGATATTATCCTAAAATAAAATTCCCTGAGGAAACACGAGTGGAGATACTATTTACTCAAGCTCATGTAATATTGTAAAAAATCTCATTCATTGTGGTATATCTTTAATAATTTAGACCGAGCCCGAATGAAAGTTCGCGAGTTCTGCTGTAATTAAATTTCCGTGCATTTAAATCATTAAAACTGTGTGGCGCCATGTTCGTATCTTTCGTCAGTTTCATCTGAGATTTCAAAGCAGATTGATTCTTTATGTTTCGATTTTTTTATTTCATATACAAAACAGATGATGTTATTTGTAACCTATCGGTCCCAGTTCGGCGCATAATACATTTTCGTTGCAGCCTATGTTGTTTTATCGCTTGTAGAAAATCGTAGGAAGACCAACCGTCACATTAAAAATTTCCTTCTTAAACTAATGTACATTTCGTACAGTCTTGAGAAAACTTTCACCCCTGCGCCGGACTGAACCTGCATCCTTTGGTGCGAGCATCGTACGCTAGCAACTACGCTATCTGGGAGCTGTTGCTATGTCCCTTAATGAACCTCAGAAAGCTAGCGAACAATAACGCACCCGCAAACGCACACTGCACGATAAACTCGGTTATTGCATCGCGTTGCAATCCACGCGCTGACAAATATGTCAATATAAGAACTAGAAGGTTACGTGTTTTGCTATAAATAGTTGATAAAATCCATAATTGGATAGCTGAAAAGCTAAATTATTTCAGTGGTGACAGAAAACGCTATGATGCAAATCACTATTACATATGAATTTACACTTTGAGCTAAGCTACTCAACAGTTATTTTATGCACCTGAAATAAGACTTACTTTTAGTAAAGTTCGCCAGTATTGTAGTAATGCAACACAAATACATAATATTGTTCGATGCCATAAATTGTATTAAATAACACTCGACAAAAGGCCGAAATATTTTGCAAGAAATTCAGTACAATGCGGTTATGAAAGAATTATGTTTTCATTACAAAAATTATTTACTATCGCTTTAGTACGAGAACTATTAACGTGATAGCAATGACGGTGTAACCTTAACAATTGCAAAAGAAACTAAGACAAAATATCGAATTTTTTTACATGACCGTCGTTTTACAGCAATTGACAACTGTTTACTTTTCTGTTATAGTTACTCAACAGCTGTTTGACCTCAATAATTGGGTTCATCATTGTTTTTTGCAATTGTTAACACAATCCATCTTTGAAAATATATATATTTTAGTTTTTTTTAGTTAGATTATGTTTCTTTATTAAACAGTGTTTCATTGATGTGTTGCGTCGATAGTTGCTTGCTCACAAAATAATGTGAAAATTAGCCAGTGATGAGGGATTCGAAATTACTTCATCATTTTGAAAAATTTTCGGTACCAATAGGAGACTACTGTGATCTCTAAAAAAACAGTGTTTCATTGATGTGTTGCGTCGATAGTTGCTTGCTCACAAAATAATGTGAAAACTAGCCAGCTGATCAGTTGGGCTGCTGAGGGATTCGAAATCACTTCATCATTTTGAAAAATTTTCGGTACCAATGAGAGACTATTGTGATGTCTAAAAATGTCCATAAATATTTCCTTAAACAGACAAATCGAATAGTACCAAAGCTGCTGTATTTTCTAAGTTGACGATTTTATGGTTCAGGCCTAACCAAAAAATTCCATCTTTTATACTTTTATTTCCTAATCTAGATGATGTATGCATGTGATCACATATATTTTCTGTTTAGTTGAGGCTACATAAGGCTGAAACTGAAGCTTCTTCTATTGTTTAAACGTCATTTTTGATGCATCTGAAAACTTTTATGCGGAAAATAATTTATAATTATATGTACAAAAATCAAGTGCTTAATTGGGTGATAGGAGCCGCTAGGTTGGAGCGAGTTTGGAATTGACCCGATCATCAATGAATTCATTTTAAACGACAAAACCTAAAAAGCTAGTCGTACGCACCTTTTCAGCAGTAATCACACATATGCTACTTAAAACAAAATAAATCAGTTAAGCATTTGAACAGTGTAAGGTCTCTCAAAAAGTGGCTGTAAAATTTGCATCCTACTGTTTGTAGTACAAAAGATTAAAACAAAGAAGTTTGTAGTACGAAAGATTCCCTAATAAAGTATAGCTGCTGACTCTTCTGCAAAACAAATCAAAAATAGCATTCATTTATTTTTTGGTCGTTTCGAGTATCGGAATGTAATGATTTCCACGGAGCCCATTTGGAAAAATCGGAAATCCGTGAGAATTTCTCAGAATTTTTTAATGTTTATTCAATTATGCTGTAGGTCTAATCAATGCTATGTAAAGCAGCACTATTGCCAAAGTAGTATCACAGGATTTTGAAAATTTTGGACCTGAAATATCAAACTGATGATAGCGTATAGCTCTACTGCATCTCTCGGCTCACCGCGACAACAATTAATAACCGATAGTTCTGCAAGTGAGCTCGCGTTAAAGTGGCATGTATCTATGCGTCATTTACCCTAAGATGTGTGCAGCAGGGCCGGATTTTGTCACGGTCTGTGACGGCTTTAAAGCTATGCTAGGCTAGTCTCGGCCAGCCAGTGTGACATTTTTGGGCCGAACCAGACTCTATAAATATATTTAGCTAATAGTAAAGTGAGGCTGATAAATTGTCACAAGGGTCGTAATCAGCTCTAACGGCCAGAAATATATAACGACAATAGAAAATCGCTAAAAAATGAAAATTGATGATAGTTTCATGCATGAAAAAGCATATTTTACATACCTACTAGGTGGTTGGCGTGTAAAAGGCGCTTAAACAAAAATTTTGAAATTGGCGATATTTACGTATTTATTTTGCCTGAATTTATGCGCTTTGCTTTCAATTACTACTAATCTTGCCTTTTTGGGACTAGAGCTAAATATTTTTGATGTAACACAATCTGCTAAACTGAATGTAATAAACATTTTTCAGTAGCCCGTCCCGGCTATCAAACCCTGAGACATAGCCACTCCCGGCCCGTACAAAGATATTAGCATAGCTTAGCTATTTGTTTTATCTATGAAGGATCGTATATGACTGTACGTTTTTGTCACGAGCCGGAATCGGCTCTGTGACAGAATCCGGCCCTAGGTGCACACATCTTAAGGTAAATGATTCATAATTAAGTTGCGGCGTCGAAAATTTAACTCATAACTATGGTTCAGTAAATAGCTAGCTCATGGAAACACATATATTCTATGAAAGAAGGGACAATTTTATTCAATTCTGATATTTTTCATACCCTTTAGTGACGCCTCTTAGGCAGTGTTAACATTTCGTTCGATCTGATCCCATCCGAACTGATCCAATCCGATCCGAATCGGACGTATCTTTTATATATAATTTACACACTATATTCGATCCGATCCAATCCGAATCCAATCCTATCCGAAATAGCATGCGCAATTTTTTGGTATCCTAAAATCGATGAAGTAGCACGAAATTAAATACATATACGGAGGTATACGGCTTAGTCGTATCGGATCGGATGTAATGTGTAAAGAATCCGGACCCGATCGGTTCGGATCGAATCAGATAGGATTTAATTTGAACACGGCCTTAGACAAGACGATAGGTTGTGAAAACTAGAAGTAGTTATCATTTTGATCTTTGAAATCTTTTCATGTAGTAAGAGGTTGAAGTGAAAATAGTAGTACAACTCCTTTAACAATATTTGTTTTCCACAGGATGTTGTTTGCTTTCCAAAACGCCTCGCAACCTTCAAACAACTCTATTTTCGCTGGCCCACGGACAAGTGTGTCTTGTTTAGAATCAATTTTAATGGTTGTCGAAGTCGAGAAAGTAGATATCCGACCTATAGCGGAAAACGTGAAAGCTATCATGGAATCCAAGCGCCCCGAAATACTGAGAGAGCCCCTCGATTTTTGGGAATTGCCGAATTATACCACCGGTTTGTTCTATTCTATTCCGCAATAGGTGGGCCTCCCATAGATTTAATGCGTAGCGGAACTCGCAATCAAAATTCCATCACAGTTTGGCATACAGATGCAACCAATGCGTTCGAACAGCCCAAGGTCGCGCACATTGGTATTTTCCAATCCGGAAGTTAATTAAGTTACAAAGTTTGAATATTAACATTTTACAACATACGATGAAAAAATCAAGCCTATTACACATCGAAGAATTAACATCCATGCACATACTAAAACGGTACAGCTCTATCCGAGAACTTAACCATTTTCCCTGAGATTTAAAGGCTTAGCGCAACCGTTGTAATAATTTGAACAGCCGAATATTATTCAGAATGTCGTTAGTTAATGAATGTCCACAGAAGTTCTGATATCATTACAGATCCGGTGTTATCTGTCCATTGTGTCACGTGACAATTTGCATTTTTGCTATTTTATACATAAAGAATGAAATGGGAAAACATTATAGCTGGTTTTAACAGCAATGTTTAATTCAACATTGGTTTATCATTGTATTAAAGATCATGTGCAATCCACACTTCAGTAGTCACCCTTTCAGTTATTTATCATTTTGCTTTCTGCGTGGTTTTTGAGTTTCCAAAAAAATTCGAAAATCTAACCCCTTGGATTAGCAAACCCTCATAACGCCGACCGCTTGATCCCCTTTTGCTGGAAGCCGAAGGTCTACCTCATCCCCACCCACCCGCCCCCTAACAATATGTAAATGAACCAAGAACAA
>JASANE010021403.1:0-42518 GCA_030248225.1 Trileptium ribeirensis
GGGGTTGACTCTCCCTCGGGGGACCTCATACCATTAGACACGTGGGCCAATATAGGGGCCAGGCCGAACACCCTGGTTAACCCGCCGGCAGCCTACTAAGCTAAGCGGTTCCCTTAGGTCATCGCGTAGATCACCGGGGAGTCGTGGAAGCCGGGGTTGTCCGGGCACCACAACAGAGTAAACCGTGGTGCAGCTGGGATCCCTTAGGGCCAGAACTGGTCCTAGTACAACCTTCCTCAGCAGCTCAGGCCCCGCTCATCTCTTGAAAACTAGCTATCCTGTTGTAGTTACCTGAAAAGATCTTGTACGCGAAGTTTAACACTATCAATGTGACACCTTTTTAGCATATTACAAGTGGAGCTAATGCTCTTCATGCAGTTAAATAAAAGCCAAAACTTTTAAACTGTTTTATTTTCTATTTCGTCTTACTTTATTTTAGTTATAATTTATTGGAGACCTTTAAACATGATTACCGATATGTGCGGCGTCTTCGGCCGTTTGCAATTTTTAGCCGTTATGCTTCATGGACATCGAAAATTGTGATATATATGCTGGATTTAGCATGAGTGAGAACAGTATACGCAATTCACTGAGCTATCTGGGAGCTGATGCTAGGTTCCCTAAGGAACCTCGCAAAGTGAGCGAATCACAACTCGCGTGTAAGTGCGCCAATGGCAATTGGCAGAATTAGGCGTGAAAGATTTGGGGAGCAACTGATTAATTTTTGATTACACCTTTAACGCCGAAGCTTGTGTATGTATTGTACAATGTTTGACAAACTCAAAGGTGACCCGCCACCTTTCCTATTTTGTAATTAACGATATCAATTCGCAAACCCTTGTTACGGAAAATTTGCCAAATCAAATCCAAATCCAAGGCCAAATCAATTAGACATTGTTCGAACAGAATTTCGGCGTTTTCAATTTTCAGAAATTTGGTTACCTAATGCCTGATCACCAGCGGCGTGACGTCACAAGTAAATCGATCCTATAGTTAACGTCTTGGTGTTCGTGAACAAACCCGGCTTAAATCATAATCTACAAATTTCTCAAAAAATCTAGGTAGTTTTACTTTAATTTTCGCGAACACAAAATGGTTATCGCGAGCACTGTGTTCGCGAACAGTTTTGAGCCTAATTTCAAACGACGGTTGGTGGGATCGCATTAATTTTACTCGCGCATAGCGCCCGAGCAGGTGTGTGTATTGTACAGTGTTTGACAAAATCAAACCCGTGCCGCGGATCGAATCCCGATGGCATGCGTTAAACGGCATACAAATGCCATATCATAACCACAGTACAAATCTCTACGAGACCAGGATCGCCCCTTTTCAGCTATGCTTGGTTGTTGTCAATTATTCTCGGTTTTTCGCCGGGGTTAAAATTGGTAATAGCATTTAAACGCCTAAAGTTGCGCTTGAAATTGCCCACCCCTACAGCTTTGCAGAGTAAATCTGGGGTGCTGAGCACGATGGTGGTGTCAGAATTTTACTACGATAACTCGGATGTGTTATAGGTTGATCGCCAGGTACAAGGGAGGTGTGATATAAGGTTATATTTGCTATATTTTCGCTATAATGACGTGCTATAACGCTGGAAAAATTAATGATGTATGTCTGGGGTGGTGAGCGTGAATATGCTATAAAGAGTATTTTGCCAAGGGTATTGTGTTTTGGAATTGTTGACGGCAATGCTATTTCATTACGTGATGCTTAAGAGTCCGGGATTAACACCACCGCGATGACGCTTAAATTGTTTATGGTGACCCCATAGGCTACCGGTTTGTTCAGAAGTTAAAACGGTGGTAGTAGATCTTGCGATTGATGTCGCGTAACTGGTTGCGATGAAGGACGATATTGACGGGGACGATATTGAATTGTTGATTACAGGATCAACCGGCTGTTATTATTACCTAAAAGGAATGCAATTAAAAATAAAAATGACATATAGAAAGCCGTTAGGATGAAGAACAGCTTAAAGGGCTTAGTCCTAGGGCTCAGGTTTAGTGAGTAGTTTAACACAACGATTATGGGCTGGGGTTTAGTTGCGATATTTAAGTTTTTGGATTATCTCGGTAACTACTGGGCGCATGAATCAAAAATTATTACTACTCGATTCCTCGCGTCGAGACAGATCCAGTGATGTATTCATCTTAGCGTGATCGAGAAATTTTTTCGATTTTTTAAGCTCATGTTCTTAGTCCGTACTCCTCCGGTCCTTAGTAAATGGGGCCAAAAATCAAAAAATTAAAAATGGTTTGAAATTTAGCACCGTTGAACTCAGTATGTCGTACTGAGTACCAGTATACAAATTTTTTTCTAATAATCGTGATTTCTGAAAATTTTAGAATTTTCCCTCCAAATAGGACAGCGCCAAATGTCTTCACGACTGTACAAGTGCGAAATATGTGTCAAACTGCGAGTTCCGCTCACGATTTCATATAACACTTATTTTTTTGAACGTTTTTTGCTGAAATTGTTTTGCACCGGTCAGAATTTTCCAAAAATTCAGTATTAAAAATTAGATTCCTCATTTGCATGATTGAAAACACCTTTATTATATGAAATCTAAATGATTTAAGCAGCCAATCAATGATAAATTCCTCAAATTTAACATTATTTTGAGGGCATAACACTGCAGATATAAAACTGGTATCTTATTATATATTATATTTTTGACAACTCTACTTTGATACAAAATAGCAGGCCGCTAGCGCTAACATGTGATGCGGCATTGACTTTGATATGCGTGCACCATTATGGTAAGTCCGCTTTTGGTGCGTACACCATGGTTATCTTTTTGTAAAAATCTATAGCTGAGTCGCGTAAAGGATAACATTCACATTTGTGCCATTGGTATTGGCATTTTGGTCAACGCGAACATGGGCTCACATTGTCCTCATGGGCGAACAAAGTCATATTTGTGCGCGCACATTTGTCCATTTCGCACGTTTGTCCACGTTCATCGAATGCCATGCTTCTTCGGATAGCTATGTTTGCGGTCTATTTGTGACTGAGACTGATTGCCTGTGCATTAAAGCATTTTTCCATGCTTCACGAACCCCAGAAAGCTTCATATCTATTGCTCATGAGCGTATTTTGAAGTATTAGCGAATGCTCTAACACTGGTGAGATTGATATTCTGCGGAACCGCTGCATATAAGTCTAGCGCACTCTGACACTGGTGATACAACGATACTGAAGCTTACATGCTTACGCGAGGGATAAACACTAGTGAGATTGGTATTAATATGTTTTCCACAGAACACAAGATGGATATAATTATGCGAATGAATTATTTTTCAGTTGAAGTATGGCATTTGCGTATTCTGTTTCAGCACATGTGAGATTGACATTCAACGTAAGGATGCGATGTGTTGCTTGTTATAATGCATTTGACGAATGGCAAACAATGGTTAGATGATATACAAATTCAGAGGTCTGAGTTAAGGTTAAGAAGGGTAAACTTGAGAAATACCATCCTCCTTCAACCCAGTGGTTATCTGAATCCTCCACCAACCTTAAGAATTCCTTCATTCGAACCACGCCAGTTCTTTGAATGATTTGGCCGACCAATTTTTCGAACGGCAGACTGCCAACTTAAGTGCTGTCCAACTGCTGGATCTGATCCATAGGTGCCTGACGGCTGCTGCCTGCACCGTCTTTCGTATAGATATTAGAGCATAGCGTTTATAGGTTCCTCCGCGAAGCATAGACACATTTCCAGTGTCACTCTACACCACGTCGGTCATCCGGGTTCAGCTTTGAGCTCATTTGGATCATCGGACGTTAAGTCCTTCTTGATAACCTGTCAACTCAATGTCTGGTTATCGCTTCTTTCAAAAACAACAAACACTACAGATATTTTATTAATCCACAAATGCCGTGGCGCAAATCAAAATAAAACAACAGTTTTTAGCACAGCATCAGCAATATGATAATCGATCCACAAATAATATATTTACACCACAATAATGACCATCAGTGCTGGATAGAATTTATCTGTATCAGAGGTCGGGTTGTGGGCTACTAATAAAATTTATAAGCCCTACTCAAATCGATTGAGAATGTCAACCTTGAAACGTCGGAAATCCTACGAGTCGTTGCTTAAAAGCTCTTTTAAAGTTAATCCCGTGTAGCCCATGTAATACAAACGGGTCTTTTCGGTTATCCCCCCCAGCTGGAATTTCGTCAATTTTGAAGTTACAGATAAAATTTTGGTACCAATCGATTCAGCTCGATGAGCTGGTTCAGAAAATACCCATTTTACCCACATCCCTGACAAAAATTTTTTTCGATTTTTTGAGGTCCCAATGGTCCCCCCTTGGGAACCCAAAATTTTTTTTCTTAGGAATGTTGGGTATCATTCGACTCGGCTTGATGAGACAAGTGGATTAATGTGTAATTTTTTGAAATCTACCCACCGTTAGAAAGTTATGAGGGCCCAAGTAACCCTGAGGCGCGTTATAGCGTACGGCCCCTAAAGATTACTTGGGCCCTCATAACTTTCTAACGGTGGGGTAGATTTCAAAAAATTACGCACTAATCCACTTGTCTCATCAAGCCGAGTCGAATGATACCCAACGTGACCATATTCCTAAGAAAAAAAATTTTGGGTTCCCAAGGGGGACCATTGGGACCTCAAAAAATCGAAAAAAATTTTGTCAGGGATGTGGGTAAAATGGGTATTTTCTGAACCAGCTCATCGAGCTGAATGGATTGGTACCAAAATTTTATCTGTAACTTCAAAATTGACGAAATTCCGGCTGGGGGGGATAGTGCCCATTTACGGTACTGAATCGTAAAAATTCTCCCTTATTCTGTTTTGGGAGCTTTATGCTTGGTGTTGGGCGCGTAGATGCACACCGGTGAGTTTCACGTTGCCACGAACACAGGTTTCGAAACTATTAGTGCTGGCTGACCATAGTCCTTAATATCGATTATTCCTGGCAATAATTTAAAATTCAAATTTAGAAGTAAAACTGTCATTTTATTGAGTCTTACGAGCGTCAAATCCCCGTTAATTTTGTTAATGTGGTCCCTGATACTCTGCCTTGAGCCATACCTTTGCTTCCCTCTTTCTTGACAAAATATCTTTTGACACGTTTGACTCTGACTGGCTATTTCTAGTCTATACATATATATTCACATATAGAACTTATAAAATAATACACTTTTATAAGATTCACATTTGTATCACTTACTATCAGGGCCACCCCCATACCCTCCAAATAGGGGGCACCAACCTTGGGCGACCACCACCCTGGCAAGGAAAATCCATTAAAATCCACATGAATAGTTCCATCGTTATAACTGCACTCTAACAATGCTACCACCACGAAAATATCAAAGTAGAGGTACTTCTTAGAAGGCTTCCCAGGCATTCCTGTCATTTTGCATCGTAGGATAGCGCATTGGGTGATACTCGCTTTGATAAGTAACTTCTCTACGTTTGAATTGCATTTCAGCTACATTTCGATGCTTTCGTAAAGAAACGGAATTTTTGGCGATCGGTGCTGTAGCCGTTGATTGACGTTACAGTCTTCTTGGCCGAACGCAACTTGGCATTCCGAGGCACAGGCGAGCATCTGGGATCACCAGCCAACGGAAATTATCTTTAAATCATTGAGCTTCTGGCAAAATATGACGTCAAACTGTCTCAACCGGTGGAGCAAATCGGGCTTGGAAAGGCGTCAGCAGCGCACTGTCTCAGTCATTACACCCAAGACGAAATTTTGAAATTGGTGGCGTCCAAGGTAGACCAAATCAATTTGTCTGACGTCACATCGGGCAAATATTATTCGATTCAAGTCGACTGTACCCATGACGTCTATAAAATGAACAGATGTCTTTGATCATCAAAAATGTGACTTGTAAAGCGGGAAACGGTGTGACTGTATCGCAACATTTTTTGGATTTATCCATGTAACAAATACAAGTGGCAAGGGTTTGTTGGATGCGTTCTACAATTATGCAGCACAATTGTGTCTAAAGATTGATTCCTGTCGGGGACAATGCTATGATAACAGATCCAATATGCGAGGCAAGTACAAAGGCGTCCAGGCGTTGATGCTCGAACGATATCCTAAAGCATTTTACGTACTATGCGCAAACCACACCCTTAATCTTGCGTTGGCAGATGCGGCAGCGTCCTCAACCGTGGCGGCAACGTTTTTCGGAACAATCACTAGGCTCTACAATGTGTTTGCTTTTCCCGGTCGTTGGGCGTTCTCAAGAAGTGTGCGAACATTACACTCAAAAGCGCAGCAGACGCCAGATGGGAGAACTCGATTAATTTGATTCATCCGGTACGATACGAGCTTCCTGGAGTTTAATTGAAGCTCTTGACCATCTTGAAGAAGCCTCGATTGAGAAACGCAATGGTGCCACAGCTGCTGAAGCCAGCAGCATCATCAGTTGTCTGAGTGCTTGGCCTTTCATCATCGGCATAGTGGTTTGGCACCACATTATGTACCATATCAACAAGACCAGACTTGTGCTCCAATCTCCACAAATATCGCTCTAAACGCAACAGCAGGAAGTCGACGCCAACATTAAGTTCCTGGAAAACTATCGAGAGAGCGGCTATGAAAAGGTCTGCGTTGACGCAAGGGAGGTTGCCGAATCGTTAGGGGACGTTGAGCGGGTCTTTCCAGAGGTTAGTTCACGTAAAAGAGGCCATTGTTCAAATATGAAGGCGAGGATGCGCCTCATGCTTCACCAGAGGGAAATTCAAGGCTGACTTCTTCGTCTGCATGGTTGATCAGATTCAAACCTCCATTCGAGAGCGATTCAATCAGCTAAAGGAGCTGTCTGAAAATTTTGGATTCCTGCATACTTTCGACGACATGATCCACGTCAAAGAAAATGGTCAGCAGAAACAGCGGTGCGAGAATTTCCAAGAAAAAACGGGCGACGTTGATGGGACTGAACTCCATCAAGAAATAGACAGATTCGCCGCCAGTTTGTCTGACAAGCCTGACGGCGTTGAATCGGGCACCGGGCTGGAAAGGCTACACTACCTTTGTAAGCAGCGCCTGGTCGGAATCTATCCTAATCTCGCCATCGCTATCCGCGTTATGCTTACCGTGTCGGTGTCCGTTGCTTCTCGTCCGAGCGGGGCTTTTTAAGCTGAAATTGATCAAGTCGAATCTGCGATCCACGATGGGTGACGAGCGATTATCTGCACTGGCGAACATTTCCTTTGAGAACGCTGTGGTGCGCAGACTGGATTACGCAGATATTATTCAAACATTCATTGAACGAAACGAGGTCAGACGAAGGCGGTTTCAATGATTGAAGTTAGTATAATTTGTCAAGAGACTAGGTTTGTCGTTGCTTCATTGATCTTATGAACAGTATGCCCGGTTTCGAAAATGGGGGCCTCCACCCTGGGACTTTTTTTTGGGGGGGGGGGGGGCGCACAACTAGTTGCTCCGGCACTGCTTACAATATATTTAGGATGAAATGATAGTTGACGGGTACCAGGATCTGTTCCTCTGAGACTAAAATCCGAAAAACGTGATGTGCGTAAATCCTCTTGTACGCATCTCTTAGGAACATCCGGTGCGTGCATTGAATAGCCCACACCGTCTACAAAAACAAAACTCAGCACAATTTACTCATCAACATACGACTGCTCCATGCTGGTACCACATGTGAACCAAGTAAGATCTACTGAGTGTTGCCATTTAAATTTTCTCGTACGTCCTTCAAAACATAGCGAGGTGGATCCGAATGCATCCCGGTGGAGCAGGTGGAGCGTGGTGAAACACATTATCATTAAAATCAAAAATTTTATGCACACAAAAATAACGCACCCGGATCACAATTTACTGGTACCAGGACGTTCTGGTGATTCGTTTTTGTACTCGGTTTCAGCATGTTTGAAGGATTTCACAAAATCTTAGACTGTTACATACGCACCTAAAGTTGGCTGACGCATTGCTGCTGTTTTTAGGCATCGACGTTTCGAGGTCATAGTTAAGTAAAACATGTACAATGTTTTCTCATTTCATTCACAGCTATTAGCTTTATGCAGGTTTTCGTACGAGACAATATATGTTACTCCTAAAAGAGGATTAACCCTTTTTGGGTTAGCCGTTGGAAACGCATGTTTGTGATTACTGCGAAATACTAAAATCTTGCTACAAGATATTTGACGTTTGGAACATAGATTAGGGTGGCAGTGGCTCCGACTTTTAGAAAAAGTAATAGACTTTTGTCACAAAGACCGAGCATGAACGTACCATTGTGCTTTCGGACAACCTCGATTGCACTTCTTGTTTCATTTTGCGCAGATAATTTCAATCTTAATGATCCACCCCAAGCTAAGTTTCAGGCTTTTATAATTTTCAGCTAATTGGATAAATTGTACTGAATATATAGATACACGGTTGGTTAATAAAGTTATTAAACTTTCGAATTTATAAAATGTTTACAGTTATAAAACAAACGAATATTTATCATTCTATTTCGTTGCGGCCTTAATTGCTGCCACATATTCTGCCGGCTTAAAATCATCTCCGTGTTCGGGCAGACTAAGCCATTCTTCAAGCTTCATCCTAATCATTGAAAAGCAAAAGAAGAAGAGGACATACAGTATTAAGCCCAATATCAAACAGACGAAGTAAAGTACCAGGATTACGAATGCTGCAATAGTCAGAGCTTGTGTTACGGGATCGTATTGCTTCCGTTTCTTGATACTTTTCCTACGTGGAATATGCCGTTTCTTCTGAAATAGATCAAGCATACACATAACGTAAGTCGTTTCTTACTCAGTCGGTAAACACTGTTTTTAGGTTATCTGTGGTTCGTAAAGTAAATTGCAGTTTTATGATTCACCTGTTTTGCAAGGATATCATTCTATCTATTATCTAAATACTCAATCTGGATAGAAAGAATAACAAGCGGAAAAACTATATGGCCAAACGTATGTTGTTAAAGAACTGTTTCTCTGATAATATTTATGTTTTCAATTGACCCTTTTCTTAACCATAGCATTCGTTCGGCTGGAAACTAAGAAAAGTCAAAAACATTTATGGCGCCCTAATAAATTTGGATATTGTACTGTAGCAAATGGCTCAGACCTAATTTATATCTTGCATGCGACCCCAATATTTATCTAACTGAGCCTGTAGATTGTTTAATATGAACAAATTCTTGCTACTTGGCTAAATTATTAGTAATGCGACATTTACACAAACTAACAGGAAAATACTTGGAAAATCCAAAAATAATCAAAGTTTGTGCATCGTTATGATTTAATTATTTCAATTATTTACAACTTCGTCGCTAAGACTTTTCTGAATGTTGTCACGTATGTGACTGTTTTATACTGTACAAGTGGCTTCAATATTGTTCGTCTAAATACGCTGAATAGTAAAATCACTGCGAAATCAACGAACTCAAATCGTTAAATAGTTAAGTCAAAGTAGTCAAATTGCAAGACTTCAATCATTTCTTGCCTGCCATGTACAATGTAAAATCAATGACTCAAATTTGACTCAATGAATTGACTCATTACGATTTAGTCATATTTGGGCTCAGTCTGACTCAGTATTTTTTGACTCAGCAATTGAGTCAATCTCGACTTATTATAAATTTGATCTCACACACTTTGATTCGAGATTCACTCTGACTGAGTTAAATTTGGCTCTTTTACTGTGTAATTTAGAGCTGACTCAATTAAGTAAAATTTATCTCAATGTTTTTACAATGTAGATTTAAAGCAAACATAGAACTTGTTTCTACAAAACTGTGTTGTGTTTATCAAAATGGATCACCAGCAATACGCAGTGAAGAGCCAATCACATGACAATACTGGCAACACAAACGCGTATTAAGCTCCATGCAATATCTGATGTCATACAACTGTAAGCATTGATAGAGATAGTGACTTTAAGTACATCTGCACGTGCGTTGTTATTCGCTCGCTTTGCAAGGTTCCATAAAGAACCGATCAAAAGCTCCAACATAGCTCAGTGGTTTGTGAGCACCTCTTTCAAAAGTACAGCCACGAATCAATCCCTGACGCCGGCTTGAGCATTGCACTATTAAACATTGCACAATACACAAACAAGTAAAGGAATCAAGTGGTCATGGATGCTTACATTTGTACGTTAATAGCAGTTACAGATCACATAATGATTGAACGAAAACTATTATATAACTATAGTCAAATTATATTAAGGCAAAAATCTCCGTAGAGGGCCGCATCCTAATGAACCATATGTGCCCCGTGAAGTTCCGTGCCGTCATCCATCCTCCTATCTCTTTACCCACGCTCCGCACCGGACCAGGAGAGTGATAAATTTCAGCAACATTAGCAAAATTCCAAAAGTTTTAAGGAAACACTGTGAAAAATTGAGAAAATTATGATGAAAAATTGGAAGCCGTGCGAAAATTTTTGGTCACCCACGCCGCGTATGCCCCGCCTCCCGCTCCGAGACTACCTACCCCCTTGTACGCCTGTGATACATAGTATATTGTTATAGATTCAGTCGCTAAACTGCACTTAATACCTGATAGTCGCTCTCAAAAGGAATATTTTTGGCTTTTGTTTGTTCCGTTGCTTTTGTCTCACTGTCTTCAGTCAGTTTCCGTGAACTTGTATCTTCAGCCGTTAAACAACAGAATATAAAATATATAAGTTGCATTATCGTGGCACTGCAGTTTAAAAAACGGCACGCTTATAATCGGCGATCCATGTATGAAAAGCATTTAAGTAATCGGCCACGCATGCCGAAACTATTTCCAGACCATTAGTTTCAATAGTTTTAGAACATGAGTGTACAGAAATTTTAAATTGTGGTACCCCAGCCTTTTGAGACTTGGACGCCAGGAATTTGTTAAAGATATTCATATCTTTAGCAAGGAAATTTTTAGTATCAGTATTGCCTATTTTTGATCTGTGCACACGAGCACAGATTTTGTCACAATCGAACTCGTTACTTATAAAAATATTGATTATTTCGCCATTTTGCCATGTAGTCTGCATGGATAGTAGTGTTTAACGTTATCTACTGCAGAACAATGCTCGAAACATTTGCTAGGCTGCAACATTTTAGAACTACAGCTTATCTCTGTCTACAACTGACTGAGCTAGCAATTTTGTTAAAATTCCACTTGCAGTTTTTACAGCAGTGGCACCGACAGTACGATTACTTCTCAGGTTCCGAAATTCGGGCAGACACGTAAAACAGAAGCCCTCCGTCGATGAAATCCCACCTACCGTGAAAATTGGATAACTAATTTTATTTGAAAAACAAAACATAAAGTGAAAACAAAAGCTGAGTTTATTACGAAACAGTTCGGCCGATGTAAATAATAGAGTTGTCATTATTTTAAAGCCACAAAATATAAAATTCAAAGACAAATGGAAAATGGTTGGGATCTTCGACATCGTGCATTCAGCTTGCATATAAACAAGCATACCTAAGGTGTTATATCTTTGCTGAGAAATATATTATAGGTTGCCCTTTTTCGTATAAAGCTATGAATTTAATACAAAATTGATTATTTTCCGAATTTAGTACAAAGGCGCTTCGGTTACTTGAGAATGACAGACTAGCTTTTTGTTCAGCTGATAGAAGTTTCATGTCAAAATATCCTAAGAACTACACAATAGCCGTGGATAGTCCAACTAAGATAATACTTAGCTAGGGCTGTTTGTATTTTTGCCTTTCTGACTATCGCTGTTGCCGATGGTCATGAGGCAAGCACCGTTACAAACGCCACTGTAGAAACAATATTCAAGGAGTACGAACACGTACTGTAACCTAAGATAAAACAACGTTTTAATATCGCATAATAAGCACACACCGTTTCGCATACGGAATTCAGTAATTCCGGTAGGTCATGTTGAAAGAGTACCTAAGAGGAGTCATACATATTAGAAGCATTCTGAAATTGTATAAAATCCTATGATCAGTATAATCGGATGTCCTCACTACTAACTGCTAACATGATACTCAGCTGAGTGTTTTATGAGATGCTCTGCTGAGACAGTTAGGTTGAATACGTGGCTTTTATCGGTCAATTTCGTTCAAGAGCAATGAGGGGACAATACAAATTCGAACGAAACATTCAGAGCATTCATTGTTGTACCGTAAAGAAACTTCGTTTATTTGTTGAGAAGAAATCGGTGAAAGCAGCAACTGTTAGCCTCGTTTTAGTCAGTTTTACGCTCGCTAGATTCAAATTTCATGACGTTGATTAGGTCAGCGGTATACGTCCATCAATTATGCATGAATTAGTTCGCAGCATGCATCAAGTATATATGTATGAGTTTGAGATACATGAAAGACCACAAATTATTAAGTTTTAAATTAAATTAAGTCTTAATTATTATATTATTATATTTAGAGCAATTTTTTCCTAAGTAGGTATTTTTGGCACTATATTCATTATCTTTAATGATTTTAGGATAATTTTAATGGTATGGTCGATCACATAGGTCTATAGATATATGGAAGCGGAAACTTGAACTGAATATAGCTAGCAGTAAACGATTAGTAGGACGCATAGGTATATACCGCGATTTTTTATTATCAAATTGGCAGGTTTAGCAAACTTTCTAGATTACGAAAACAATTACTATGGTAATGTTATGCCCGTAGGTGGCGTGCCCACTATGATGTTCTAAACTGCAAAAATTCAAGCCGAACCAGATTTGTTGTTTATAGAGGCTATCGTCACGATCCTTACTGATTTGGATAAAAGACAGACATTGGCTAAATACTGCTCGCGAAATAAAAATATGCCCAGTATGGCCGAATATCGTCACCCAACAGTGTATGCGCTAAATAAGCAACTTGGTGTGTGCCCTGTGGCCTACATATTTGATGATGGCTCCTAAGGGGGGGCGAGTTGTGATATTTCGCGTCACCCCCATATTACTATCAGTCATAATAAAGTGATGCTGGAGCCCCGGTATATCACAGATTTATTTCTTTTGTTTCATATATGTCCCATATTTCTTGATTTCATCAAACCAGCACAGATTGATTTCGAACCAAATGTTTACAATAGAATGCTACAATGCCTCATTCTAAGTGCTACATTATATATATTGGACCCGAGTTGGATGTAACCTATGTTGTTTCAGCGATATTTCAGGGTGTTCGTGTCATGATCTGTGCATGGGAGGAGTTTTCTCAAGGATATCAATCGCAAGGGAAAGTGTGAGTGCGCCGGTTAAAAAAGGAGTGATTGACAACACATACATACATCCTGATTGGCTCCCATAGTCACTCCAGCTAAATGTTTGGAAATTCCTTGTGGCAAGCATGAAGGCGAAAGGCTAATCACCAGGACGTTAAGACAGGCTCTACGGGATGGTCCCTACAAAACACGGTAAAAAGCCTTTCCTATGTAAATCCAGCGGGCATCTAGCAGTATCTGGCGGGTGCTTGATGGCCGAATCCATGCGCCCGTGCAGTAGCCGGGCAGCATGGTCCTCGGACTTCCCATACTTTGGGACTCACGTCGTTGGTTCTATGCCGCAGCTGTCGCCTTACAGAAAATCTGCTGAGACAAGGGTTACGTGTATCATCACGGATAATGACGGTTGACCTCAGATCTCCGCGACAGGCCGGTCAGTACTGAAGTGGCAATCAAATACGGATCAAAGTCCTTCAAGAACCCCGAAAAGCTAAGACGACCCCAAGAAGTGACGCGGCAATAGTCCCGCCCGACCGGCGTGACAAGTAAGCAATGGTTAATGGCTGAAGGACGGTGTCCGCTAAAGAAGATAGCCAAATAATACAAACAAAGTACAATACATCATATGCTTCGTTTTAATTTCCTAAACACCATGACACTTACACGTTGCAGTTGTGAAGTTCCAAACTTACTGAAGCAGCGCAAAGTTAAGATCGCATGCTTGCAAGAAAGAATGTGCAATGGGCTAAGTCTAGCGAGATCGGCGAAGGATATAGGCTAATCTGAAATGGTGACACGTCTAATAAGAACGTAGTGGCAAGGCTGTGCGTCAAGTGCTGAGCAACAGCATTGCACAAGTGCAGTTCTACTCAGACCGACTCATATCGCTTGCCGTGAACTTATCAGCAGCCACTAGGGTTCCAACCTGGGCGGTCCCAGGGTACTTTTCACCTTGTCACATTACGCACAATTTTCAACAGATTATTTTACACTATATAAAAGCTATAGCCTATATGAGTCTTCAGCTAGGAAACTAAATAGGGCTAACCAGGTGAATAACGGTCAAACAAAAGTCTATTACTTGTCATTTAACTCTAATTACCTGATTGTTTAGTATAACACCAGTATTTCATACAACAATGAAAACATACTTAAAAATTCAGCAATCTCAATTGGAAATAATGATCATACACAGCCAGTTTGTTCCACCGATTCTACGAATTAAGCCCTTAAATCACAGGGCAATCCTTTAAATAAACTTGTTGGCTCTATCTCTAGGAACATAAATAAATCTCGTTCTCAAATCTCATTAACCCGTTAGGTTTTAACGTAACTGATGCCAATCATGTTACAGATTCATAGAATTATTAAATTCGCTGTGTAACTTAAGTTGTAATTTGCGCGTTAGAGTGTTAGTTTTTGTGATATTCGCAGAATCTCTAACTCAATACAATTTCAAATATTATCAAGAAAATCCAGGAGATATACAGTTACAAATTTGCTGATGTAAGTGTAACAGTAAAGTCACCCAGTAGCTACAATGAAATTCGACAGGTTTAAATACTGTAGCCATAAAGCACAAAGTTTAAATATAAACTCCCTGTAAAACTAAATTTTAATAAAATTTACAAATTTTATTATTTTGAAATGACTCCAAGTCATGTCGAGCGGATGTCCACCGTAACCCCTTCACGAATAAACCAAACTCCACCAAATTTCGCATGGAATATTTATAACGAGATCTATAACGTTCGGCATCAAAATCCAACTTTGAACCTGGTATTCCCTTGCCCAATAAACCCTAGGACATACGCTTATATTTTTACATGCCGGGACAATTGTATTAAAAATAATTTTATGCTTCGACACACGTACTACACACGATATTTATACAAGACGATAGTACCCAAGATAACAATACAATTCCAATTTTTGAAGTCTTTGATACACAACTGCATTGACAATTTACAATTCATTATAGCGGCGTTTTTTAAACGACGTTGCATGTGCAGCTTCCTGACTCCAATCCAACACGGTTCATAAATTACACCTATCGCATTGTCAAACCATACACAAATGCAAAATTCCCAACAGTCGTAGTCATATACATCACTCGTAAAATATATTGATAACAGCGAGGTGTTTTGTGCGCTGTAAGTTGGATAAATTACAGACTTTAGATATAGTTGATAACTTTTCTCTGAAATGAAACTATAGAAAAAATATGTTTTCGTTGTAGTCTGAAATTAAACCGTAGCGCCTGGCTGCAGAAAATCCTAGAACTTAATATAGCCCAACTGTTAGGCTATTTCTCACTCATTTTAACCACTATAATGTTGCTCATGTACCAAGTATACTCTTACAATCCAATATTCCAAAACGACTATACAAACCACGACTTACATACTATCCAACATACAAAATGAACTCAACTAAAATAATTTATCATATAATAAATTTCAAGCCGACCGTGTCATTTCAATGGATATACTAGTCCTTCGCATTAGCCCAAGCTTAGGTGTTCATATGGGAGTACGACGAAGTTATGATGTAAGTCAGGAGACTGCGCACGCCGCAAAACCCCCACATAGTTTTCCTTTTTGACGCTATAACTTGTACTAGAGGGACTGTAAAAAAGAGGAAAACGTGGCGGGTCTTTTCTATAATCCCCGCCAGCCCGAGATTGGTCAATTTTGAAGATACAACGATAATTTTGGTATGATTCAACCCAGCTCGACGAGCCGAGTGTTTGTATCGTAATTAACTTTATTTCGGGAATAAGTTTAACTTATATACGTCAAATTAAATTTAGCTTCTTAGAGATTTTGTCTTTCAAGTTACGATAGATATTAATTAGGCATAGTTAAGTTGGTATCTAGTACACAAAGGCGAAATACCTATTCCGAATATCTGTACATCTCAAGGCGTTATATGCTGTACCCGAAGTAATGCCTGGCCGTTTCATGTCAGATGTAATCTGACAAGTCCGGGTCCGACTTGCTGCACACCAGGTTCTCAAGGTATGTAGACTCAACTATCAGATATGTAAGGCATTTTCATGACCGAATTTAATCATATTAAGAGTCGACGATGGTTTCGTGGTATCACACTTCAGGGTTTCGTTGTTTTTATCCGCGGTGACAAGCCGCCGTTTTCTCCCTTATTCCACCCGGGCTTATGACCTACCAAGTGCGTCATAAATATAACTGCGCCATCCATCTTTTTGACCACCAAGGTTACGCTCAACCCATGTGCATGTACCACTAGGTTCATACCCCGCCTATGTTCGTGGACAACCGACATATACACAAAACAGGTTAGTGGATCGCTAAATTTCCAGCCAATCCATGTTCATGGCCCACTATTTCAGATACCTCTATAGATTCATATACCACTAAATTCTTAAAAAAAATTTAAAATTTTTTTCTGAATTTTAGTGGTGCATGAACCTGCGAGCGTTCTGAAATCATGGTCCATGAATATTGGTGGTGTGCAATTTGGTGATCCATGAACACGGGAGGGGTGTGAACTTGGTGGTGCAAGAACATGAGTGATGTAGTCATGCTTATGACGCACTTGGGGGTCATAAACCGGGTATAAGTAATCGCGAGAACAACCGCTGCGTACTACGGACGAAAACCACGAAAAGCTGAAGAGTGTCGCACTCTTCAGCATAGTCAACCATCGTCGACTGTTGATCATATGCATTGCAAGCAAGACTATAATGCACACTTTGACGAAAAGTGAAAGCAATGTCACAGCCTGTGGCGGCTGTGACAACTAAATATTTAACATATTATACAAATATATCAAACATATAGCTGCGTCAAACAAACTGACCACGGTGAAGCAGGTGTGTTATGTTTGTATTCGTAGTAAGAACGAGCTTAATTTTTTGGACTCGGCTCGGCTCTGCTCGGGCTTAAAATTCAGCTCGGCTCGCTACAATTTTTGAATACAGTGTCAAAGTTCGGCTCGGCGCCATGGCTTGCAGCACAGGCTCGGCTGGACTCGGCTCTAGAGCTGAGTCACGCCGAGCATAAAAGCTCGATTCTCACTTCTTGTAACTGTTTGTTTATACTGTATATATTTTAGCCATATAAATCGAAAACGGCTCCTAAGACTGCGATTCCTAAGACTTCAGCGAAGCATCCGGTTTATGTACGTGCATGTCACAGTATCTTTTTACCGTCACAGAAACCAAAACATGGCATATCAACTAGAAACGATCGGTATCCATTAAAGCGTAGTTCAGCTCTGCAATGTGGTCCAAGGTTGTCGTTGTTTCTGTTGGCGCACAGTGATCCTGAAATATACATGAGCATACAATAAACTGTCGACTCAATATGATAAAAGGATAAAATAATAATATAAATTACAAATATATGCACTGCATGTTGTGTGAAATGATTTAAATCAGTACTGTTTGATACACTATACAAAATACAACTACAGTGTTCATATCTGTCTGCTCGCGCAAAATAAAATTGCGATTAATCTACTGCCGTTGATGGTTAACAGCATATCATTCATAAAAACGCTTGAATTTTATTAAATACTTAATTGTGAGCACAATCATGGACACGTTAAGCGCGATGTATCCAAATGCATCAGTTGCACATTGCTATGCGATTGTGTTTAGTCTGTTAGTTTAATTCGGCGGTGTTCATTACGTTTGTATGTTTTCTTACAGTTTGCTGGCTTTGCTACTACTGTTAAAAAGCCGCCTAACAGCTAAGACATGACCGTCTTGTCGTTATATACAATGACCGCTAATCGTGCATGGAAGGGTTAAATACAGCATGTATTAATTAAGTACGTCGCTACTATGTTTTTCTGTCGCAGCCTCAACAGCAAATAATAGGAAACAATGGAGAAAAGCTGTCACAGCCGCCAGCGTGTTTATTGCCAAAATGGCATTTCAATTTTCGAGATCACACCATGTAACAGCTCAACGCCGATTTCTATTCTAACAGGATTCTGCTGAAACATAAGACGACATTAAAGCTGAGACTTGGTCGGATGTAGAGTTATACATTAGCAATGATGACGAAGGAAGATCAATTGTGTGTACAGAAATTCGCTAACCGAAGCTAGACTGCATTTTAATTACAAAATACTGCACAACGCCATCATGAATACTTGTATAATCCAAATACACGTATTGTGACTCGCAGGATTACGAGCGGATAGTACCAATTACCGGAAATCTCTTTGTGCTAGTGGCGCTGTGTCACGAACAGTACTAAATTGTCAGATCGTCACTAGATTTAGCTGATCTGCATTACCTTTATAGCATTTAGCGTTATCAGATGTTGTCTTTTTTGGTCCATTGTAGTACAGCAACTGCCTGGTCAGTACATCTGCGCATAACCAATCTGAAATGTGTTAATATCATTCAACTATAGAATTTTCCAAGGAGAGTCGACAATTTTAGAGTGAAATCACTTACCGTTATAAAGGTCTACTTCAAGTAAGTAGGATTACAAGTGTGACTATGGAGCTCCAGAAGTTACGCTCAGAATGGTGCGTTACACGTGTTAGCTATCTAAACAAAATTAGGCAAGATCAACGCAAGATGTCTTGAGTGCTAAGACGGAAAGCCCAGCGTGTCAAGCACCTTATTTGAATGCAGTTCATCAAAACAAGCAACAATGAAAGTTGACAGCCACGTTAGAATCATAGATGTCCATAGGCGGTAGAGGTTACACCCGTAAGGATCGGACCTCCCCAAACCATATTTACCCCAACCCGTGCCCTACCCTGAAGGGGCTCCGCACCTCCCAACACCCCGTTCTGCCGTTAGCCAAATTTTTAGTAGAAATTGGCAGTTAAATTGACAAAAAATGGGGTAAAATTGGCAAAATTGGGAAAAAATGTCAGCAGGCAGGTCTGCCCCCGCGGACAGTCCAACTAACGCTAAGCCGACAGGCTTTCGACACCTATGGATTGGATCCCCTGACAGCAGGGGTTGTGGTACAACTATACCGTGGCAAAAACACGAGAGAGGAGCACCAGCAACCACAACAACTCTGCCACATATTGTACTTGCATTACATAAACATTAAGTGTTCATAACTGTATAAAGCAAATATGAATAATTGAGTAGGTTACCGGAAAACTTTAACTGTCCCAGTATAAGTCAACTCTTTGCTTTCCATGTACTTCACAACCTGATTACATCTCAAAAAGAGAATCACATTATAAATTCTTTTATAACCGGTTTATGAAACTCGGCGAACATACAATAATATAATTTCCAGTACAAGTTTCAACGGTTGACATGAAAAACAACTCTTTGTTTTCCATGTACATTACAACCTGATTACTTCTCAAAAAAGAGAATCACATTATAATTACTTTTATAACCGGTTTATGAAACTCGGCGAACATACAATAATATAATTTCCAGCACAAGTTTCAAAGGTTGACGTGAAAAACAACTCTTTGTTTTCCATGTACATCGCAACCTAATTACATCTCAAAAAAGAGAATCACATTATAAATACTTTTATAACCGGTTTATGAAACTCGGCGAACATACAGTAATATAATTTCCAGTGCAAGTTTCAAAGGTTGACATGAAAAACAACTCTTTGTTTTCCACGTACATCACAACCTGATTACATCTCAAAAAAGCGAATCACATTATAATTACTTTTATAACCGGTTTATGAAACTCGGCGAACATACAATAATATAATTTCCAGCACAAGTTTCAAAGGTTGACGTGAAAAACAACTCTTTGTTTTCCATGTACATCGCAACCTAATTGCATCTCAAAAAAGAGAATCACATTATAAATACTTTTATAACCGGTTTATGAAACTCGGCGAACATACAATAATATAATTTCCAGTACAAGTTTCAAAGGTTGACATGAAAAACAACTCTTTGTTTTCCACGTACATCACAACCTGATTACATCTCAAAAACGAGAATCACATTATAAATACTTTTATAACCGGTTTATGAAACTCAGCGAACATACAATAATATAATTTCCAGCACAAGTTTCAAAGGTTGAAATGAAAAACAACTCTTTGTTTACCATGTACATCACAACCTGATGACGTCTCAAAAAGAGAATTACATTATAAATACTTTTATAACCGGTTTATGAAACTCGGCGAACATACAATAATATAATTTCCAGTAAAAGTTTCAAAGGTTAACATGAAAAACAACTCTTTGCTTTTCATGTACATCACCATCACAACCTGATTACATCTCAAAAAAGAGAATCACATTATAAATGCTTTTATAACCGGTTTATGAAACTCGGCGAACATACAATAATATAATTTCCAGTACAAGTTTCAAAGGTTGACATGAAAAATAACTCTTTGTTTTCCATGTACATTACAACCTGATTACTTCTCAAAAAAGAGAATCACATTATAAATACTTTTATAACCGGTTTATGAAACTCGGCGAACATACAATAATATAATTTCCAGTGCAAGTTTCAAAGGTTGACATGAAAAACAACTCTTTGCTTTCCACGTACATCACAACCTGATTACATCTCAAAAAAGAGAATCACATTATAAACACTTTTATAACCGGTTTATGAAACTCGGCGAACATACAATAATATAATTTCCAGCACAAGTTTCAAAGGTTGACATGAAAAACGACTCTTTGTTTTCCATGTACATCACAACCAGATTACGTCTCAAAAAAGAGAATCACATTATAAATACTTTTATAACCGGTTTATGAAACTCGGCGAACATACAATAATATAATTTCCAGTAAAAGTTTCAAAGGTTAACATGAAAAACAACTCTTTGCTTTCCATGTACATCGCAAATTGATTACATCTCAAAAAAGAGAATCACATTATAAATACTTTTATAACCGGTTTATGAAACTCGGCGAACATACAATAATATAATTTCCAGTGCAAGTTTCAAAGGTTGACATGAAAAACAACTCTTTGTTTTCCACGTACATCACAACCTGATTACATCTCAAAAAAGCGAATCACATTATAAATACTTTTATAACCGGTTTATGAAGCTCGGCGAACATACAATAATATAATTTCCAGCACAAGTTTCAAAGGTTGACATGAAAAACAACTCTTTGTTTACCATGTACATCACAACCTGATGACGTCTCAAAAAAGAGAATTACATTATAAATACTTTTATAACCGGTTTATGAAACTCGGCGAACATACAATAATATAATTTCCAGTAAAAGTTTCAAAGGTTAACATGAAAAACAACTCTTTGCTTTCCATGTACATCACCATCACAACCTGATTACATCTCAAAAAAGAGAATCACATTATAAATTCTTTTATAACCGGTTTATGAAGCTCGGCGAACATACAATAATATAATTTCCAGTACAAGTTTCAAAGGTTGACATGAAAAACAACTCTTTGTTTTCCATGTACATTACAACCTGATTACTTCTCAAAAAAGAGAATCACATTATAAATACTTTTATAACCGGTTTATGAAACTCGGCGAACATACAATAATATAATTTCCAGTGCAAGTTTCAAAGGTTGACATGAAAAACGACTCTTTGTTTTCCACGTACATCACAACCTGATTACATCTCAAAAACGAGAATCACATTATAAATACTTTTATAACCGGTTTATGAAACTCGGAGAACATACAATAATATAATTTCCAGCACAAGTTTCAAAGGTTGACATGAAAAACAACTCTTTGTTTACCATGTACATCACAACCTGATGACGTCTCAAAAAAGAGAATTACATTATAAATACTTTTATAACCGGTTTATGAAACTCGGCGAACATACAATAATATAATTTCCAGTAAAAGTTTCAAAGGTTAACATGAAAAACAACTCTTTGCTTTCCATGTACATCACCATCACAACCTGATTACATCTTAAAAAAGAGAATCACATTATAAATTCTTTTATAACCGGTTTATGAAACTCGGCGAACATACAATAATATAATTTCCAGTACAACTTTCAAAGGTTGACATGAAAAACAACTCTTTGTTTTCCATGTACATTACTATTACAACCTGATTACTTCTCAAAAAAAGAGAATCACATTATAAATACTTTTATAACCGGTTTATGAAACTCGGCGAACACACAATAATATAATTTCCAGTGCAAGTTTCAAAGGTTGACATGAAAAACAACTCTTTGCTTTCCACGTACATCACAACCTGATTACATCTCAAAAAAGAGAATCACATTATAAATACTTTTATAACCGGTTTATGAAACTCGGCGAACATACAATAATATATTTTCCAGCACAAGTTTCAAAGGTTGACATGAAAAACAACTCTTTGTTTTCCATGTACATCACAACCAGATTACGTCTCAAAAAAGAAAATCACATTATAAATACTTTTATAACCGGTTTATGAAACTCGGCGAACATACAATAATATAATTTCCAGTAAAAGTTTCAAAGGTTAACATGAAAAACAACTCTTTGCTTTCCATGTACATCGCAACCTGATTACATCTCAAAAAGAGAATCACATTATAAATACTTTTATAACCGGTTTATGAAACTCGGCGAACATACAATAATATAATTTCCAGTACAAGTTTCAAAGGTTGACATGAAAAACAACTCTTTGTTTTCCACGTACATCACAGCCTGATTACATCTCAAAAACGAGAATCACATTATAAATACTTTTATAACCGGTTTATGAAACTCGGCGAACATACAATAATATAATTTCCAGCATAAGTTTCAAAGGTTGACATCAAAAACAACTCTTTGTTCTCCATGTACATCACAACCTGATGGACGTCTCAAAAAAGAGAATCACATTATAAATAATTTTATATAAACCGGTTTAATGAAAATTCTCAGCGAACATACAATAATATAATTTCCAGTAAAAGTTTCAAAGGTTAACATGAAAAACAACTCTTTGCTTTCCATGTACATCACAACCTGATTACATCTCAAAAAAGAGAATTACATTATAAATACTTTTATAACCGGTTTATGAAACTCGGCGAACATACAATAATATAATTTCCAGCATAAGTTTCAAAGGTTGACATGAAAAACAACTCTTTGTTTTCCATGTACATCACAACCTGATGACGTCTCAAAAAAGAGAATTACATTATAAATACTTTTATAACCGGTTTATGAAACTCGGCGAACATACAATAATATAATTTCCAGTAAAAGTTTCAAAGGTTAACATGAAAAACAACTCTTTGCTTTCCATGTACATCACAACCTGATTACATCTCAAAAAAGAGAATCACATTATAAATACTTTTATAACCGGTTTATGAAACTCGGCGAACATACAATAATATAATTTCCACTACAGGCACATGTATATGTGTATTTAACCTCAGTTTAGGAATTGTGGAAATCATATGTAATGACAATTTTCGGTTTTACCAGGCTCCGAAAACCTTGTAATATCGAAGAGAAAGAGGCTCTAATTTTGAAGGATTAAAATTCTTATCTTTACAAATATACCACAGACTTCCTGTAGGTGAGGAATCATATACTACCGATCCAATGAAACATCAATTTGTTATTCATCTTAATTTCAGAATTGTGCAAAATATCGATAACGACAGTCTGCTATATCAATAGGTAGCAAGAATTGTGTTATGGCGATAAGACAAAGGATTTCATTTTGAAGTTTTAGTATTCCTATAGTGAGACATTATACCCTAAGTTTAGGTGACGAATCTTAGAGTTTTATCGATTGAACTATCCTTTGCCACTTAACAAGATGTGCTAACAACAGATAACTATGATATAATATTTGTGCGATAGGAATCACAAAAATATAAAGAAATATATATAATAATATAATATAATAATCCAGCGTGAAATTAGAACCAAAGTTACATCAGTAATTATTACACGAACAATTGGTACGGGATGAGTGCGGAAAGACAACTGCGGTTCTCCAATGATAGTTTGCCGGTATACAATATTTACGTAGCAATTATCTTGGCTATGTTGAAATCACTTATCTTATCGGACAAAGTCGACATGCAGCATACGGTACAGCCCGATCTAAAGTCCATCTCATAATTACTATTTATGAACAATATCAATGTCAGCTTTCTTGTGTTGAACTGATCTTTTAGTGTAATTAAACTGATCCAAAAAATTATATTGTATTGTAATTGCGTTAACTTGTGTTGAAATATGCTATTTGATTCGGACCCCTAGTGAATAAAAGGTATATATAATATAATGCGAATAATCATTACAGGTATAGACGAAAATGCTGGGCTCCAGGAGGACCGGGCATCCCAATATTGTCATAAAAATTTGACATGTATTCTCTTTGTGTATCAAAATAGCTACTGCCCCCTCCCCCAAAAAAATTGTATTCTCCTGCCAGTGTTAAGAACGGATTTGCGCCAATGATTTACAGCGCAGTACCACGGACATTAAAGTAAAAACTGTTAAATACTAACGAGTAATCTTGTAATAGACCCGAGTTAAAGCTGTGTTTAGTCTGGTAGATCTTTTACTGTGATAAAAGCTGAAAGCCAATTTCTCTAGATGATATACTCTTGCCGTAAGGCTAAAAGTATAACTGTTACTTCGAAAACAATTTTAAACCGGTAACAACCAAAATATAAATCTCAAATTTTCTATTATAAAGATGCTTTGATTATTTTTAGCGGACAGTTTTTTGATGTGATTTGATCTATTAAACAATTGGGCCCTTATTTTCTGTTATAACTTGTTGATCGCTGTGACTGCGAAATTCATGTATGGTGATTGAAATGTAGTGTAACCCTGTAAATCGCATATTGTTGGAACGTTTCTGGTGGTGAATAGACAACAAATATACTGATTCGAAAACCTTGAAGCATAAAATCTGTCAGCCATCAAAACTCTTAGTTCTGTATAACTGACAATTTTGAAAACAAAAAAGTTTATTAGTAGATAAATTGCGGCTCGACAAAATTTTAATGGCTCCAAAATCTTTTTATGTTTCGACTGATATACATTACTTATTTTCTAAAAACAGACAACAAAACCGCCGAACATACATTTAGTCTACGTCCGAATCCACATGCACATCGGAATCTTTATCCAAGGCACCAGTTGCTAAAAAGCTACTTTAGTGTTGCGTCTTAGTCTGATTTTATGTCTGAATTTATCTTGTTCTGAATTTTGTAAAAAATCGAGGAATTGTCTGTATTTCTGATTAAAGCATGATTTGAATTGGCATAAACTGAGACTGTTTTACGTAATTTTCCTTGAAAAACTCAAAAAATGCTTGTAAATGCTAAATTTAAATGTGATACAGCGACGTGTATTGTTGCTTTTACGAAATCCGTGGACAATACTCATATAAATTATACATACATTGATACATTGATTTACCAGCTATACATTGATTTGAAAAGCGAACACCGATTACCAAAATAATAAGCTGGTGGCTTGATTGTACTAAGATTTGAATAAATTGAAGAAGCTTTTAGTTATTGTACAAGCTAAATGCATAAACAGCAAATTATTAGCAAAAACAGTAAATTTATTTAATACTTATATATACAAAATAACCATTGTCAAACTTCAGAACACAACAGCACGGTATATCAGTAAAACTATAAAAAAGTGACAGACGTTGTCTAATGACTAACCATAAAAAGATTGGTCACGACACGATGTTCGAAATACTGGTATAAAGATTTACTTGGGTCCGTCGTAGGCATGGAGCCACCTCCGCGGCCCTCATTTCCCAAAGTTTTGCTAAAACGATGCCCTAATTTTCTACTATTATCGCAGATTTCTGTTAATTTTTACCAAAAATGTTTCCCAAATTTGGCTGAAATTCGCAGAATTGTGCGCGCGGTTGCGCCGCACAGGTGGACGGGAAAGTGGCTACATGTGGATTGGACGGAGAAGGGGGTCCGAAAGTCAGGAGGGTTAAAACCACACCTTTCCTATAAATACCGATGCGATGCAGTCTAACAAGTCTCGACCTCGGACCACCAGTTCCCCCTAAAAACAAATCTAGAGTTGTACCCGTCGGGTTCCAGATAATATGAACCCGTTATTTCAAATATTCAATAAAATAAAATGTTCCAGGATGATTTTGTTGGCGATATTTCGGGTCCTGACGGTAGAAGTGCAACTCGCCAATTTTGATAGTTAAATTGTAGAGACGGTTTCAACATTGCTAAAGTCAAGTTAATCAATCAATACTTGCTACACCCGTACTCATGTAATGTTCCAAAAAAAATTTCAAATCATCCAGTCTAAGTTTTGATTCCGAATGGTGTAAAGCACATAATGTACATCTTTTAATCTGACCTGTGAATGAGTTCTTCAAATCATCACGTTCCATCACTCTTTTCGTGTTTTCGTCAGATAGATAAGTGGTGTCGTTCTTTTTGCTTTTGTCTAAACTTTGAAACAAGTCGCTACGTTAAATTATATCAAGACAGGTAGACGACTAATAAATCTGCCCAATGCAGCCTAGACTGGCGAAGCGCAACGGAACTGGGCTTGTGCGACCACATTAAGGGAATATAAATTTGTTATTATGATCAGTGGAGTGTAAAGTGAAATGCCACGACCATACAGCTTAGCTATACGGTTTATTTCGAAAATGATAAAATTAAAATTATATGATTGTATTTCATATATAGCTGCAGCTTTAACTTGCTCACTAACAGTAGCGCAGCAAGAGGGGTAGTTTGGAAGGTGGGCGCCCTCCCCTACCTTTCCCCCACTTTTCGGCAAAAATCTGAAAAATAAGCTTTTCCCTTACGGCAGCCGCAATTTTCATGTATGCTTTCACTTCTAAGTCCGCACCTTTCCCACTTTTGAATGCCATGTTGCTATTAATGTAAAAAGTAACTTGTAATAAATGTGCCCTTTTGATACGATTTCAATAGAGGAATTCTTTATTATTAACAATTAAATATATTTTATTGGTTTCACTTCTTTAAAAATTAGCTAAAATTAGAGTGTGACTAAAAATCTTGTGACGTGACAGATAGTGTCTTAAACACGTGTAAAATATTATATACGTTGAGTAGTTTCAGCATCGTTATGGTTCTAGCGTTTATATTATACAGCTATAATTTGGCTGAATTTAGCGTGGATTTTAAGCGAAAATTTGGGCTACTAACGTGTTAACCCTTTCGTACGTATATTGACACATTTGTCGCAGCGTACATTGCGTGGCGAGTTAATTGCCAAGTTTGTCGGTGGGGGTGTGTTCCTACGTGCGTTGTTGTTCATTCACGTTGTGAGGTTTTTAAGGAACCGAGCAGCACCTTCTAAATAGCGAGCGTAGTTTACTAGCGTTGGACCTGAGCGAGTTAGGTTCAATCCGCAGTCGGGGCAAAAGTTTCTTCAAAATTGTGCAAGCTGTGCTTTCGTTTAAAGAAGGAAAGGGTTAAGAATCAATTTATAACTTCCACTTAAGTAATATTTATCTGCGCTAATACTAATTAATTTTCGTTGTGAATATGAAACATATTGCTTCCACCATTGGTAAGCTTCTAAAATAATTATTAATTTCCTATATACTTAGTGCATAGTAAAATATAACTGTAATTATGAACGATAAATTCTTGAGTGGTGTCGATAAACCCTAAATTTAAATTTTGTGATACAGCACAAACATGTGTACATCTGGAGAAAAATGCAAAAGTTTTGCTCTGTCATCCGTGTTTGACGGAACAATTCCGTAGTCCAAGGCAAAAGCATGGGTCTCTTCAAAGCGATCTGCTTTAGTTTCAGTAGTTTGCTGTCGATTTTATCTGATCGTTCAGGTGAAGATTTTCAAACAGGGCAACTTGTCACGGCGTGTCAAATACTGCTGCACCCACTGTGTTGTCACAGTTTGTTATTTGAAGATTGCACACACAGCATTGCCTTTAAGTCTAAACGTGCCTATAGAAAAGGAAAGACAGAATCTATAAATTTTTGACAGTTGAACATTTGAATAAAATTTACTTACATTCAACTCTGAACTGTAGTAAATCTGCCGCTTACGGACTGCTTCGTCGCACGCCAAATGTTTCTGTCACCACCATATAGTCCATACAGAAAGGAATGGGTTAATAATCAAATCCCTGGCGTTCGTTAACCAGTTGAAAATGTACATTGCACAACGTCTCGGGTTGATCCAAATACATTTTAGTATAAACAGAAACGGGTAGATTTGACATTGTATGAATTAATAATCCGCAAGTGATTAGAATTGTCAATGTATCAACAGGACGCTCGTGCTCCCATATTGACACTTCTATTAAGTCTAGCCTCTGGAGATGGTCTATTGATCTGTATCGAATCAGCCTTTTAGACTCTTTAATTCCCAAGGTCTGTGTGGGGCACCAATAGCCTATTAACCAAACCGTGATAAATTTTCTTTCAGGACGATTACTGAAAGTTATTTCTTGGTATCTCACCAGATCGTTTTGCAGAGGCAACCAATGATAAAATTTATAGGGCAATGCTGGCTTAGCCTTGTCAATGCTGTAACGTATATACTTCTTGTAGGAGGATAAAAATGTTTACAATGATCTAGTGATCACGCGGAAACTCTGAATTACTACGACACTGTCAGACAGGGTAGCTTGTAAACAAATTGATTTTCGTTAGACTATTATTGCAAAGGAAACAAAACAGCAACAAAAGTGTGCATATGAGGATAGAGTTAGATACTTTCAAAAGAATGATTATTCAAAGCCGAAAATTACTCAACATCTGTTATTAGTGTAGCTAAGTCAGAAGGTTTGGCCAAGTCATATTTTACCATTTTGTTTGCCAACCATGTTTCATATATAACGTAACGCCAATCTGAAATCAGTTTCCAAAACCAGTAGACGACTCAAACAATTAGAGACGCCAACGATGATAAAGTTAACATTTTCACTATACAAGTTCCGCGATGTCCTGCCGTGCAAACTCTCGGTTCAAATTATCATTAAATGAGCGGTTTAATTATTTAAGATGGTTGGCGTTTCATTATATCTGTATACACAAACTAGCTAAACATTATAACACGGTAATTTAATACCTTTTGTGATACATACAGCAAAGCACGATTCCCATTGTTTAGAATCCGACGTGTAGCACCATGGTCCGCCAGAGTCGCACTTGGCTAACTGATCTCTGGGACACTGACAAGTTTTAAGATTATAAAATGCTTCGTTTTTGTCTGAAACCAATTTATATGTATATATTGCCTGATCAGGTGTTTCTAGAATACTTCTCCGTGTCTTTGATTATAGCTAAAATAAAATAGCCAACATGATTTATATCGCTAGAAACTAATAACTTCCTGAAATTACTCAACATAAAGTTCGGTAGGTGAATTGAGCTTTAATGTAAAAGCTGCAATGTTCAACTCATGCTATAAGAGTTATAGCTGACAAAGGTTTCGTTTTCAGGATTTATTAACTGTTGAAGCATATAAAATTTATGATCCATCCTACCACAAGGTGTAACCACACGCACTGATGTTAAAACGTTTAACCCAAAGACGATTAAAATTATAAACTTTTCGATTTAGAGTGACAACTCTAATTTCGTCAATTTCTAAAATGAAATGTTAACTATCAGTCTCTATACAGTTGTCGCAACATCGACTTTAAACGTCAAATTTGGCGTCGACATAAACAATTTGGGTCACACTTACTTAGGAATACAAATACAAATACCGATACAAAAGCTGCCTTGTGACGTTTGGATGATAGGCGTTGTAATTGCTCAGAACTTTTCATAGACCATACAGGTTAAAACAGGTGCAGCAGTGGATTTGTAAAGAAAATAATTCAAAATTATAATATTTGAAACTGCTGCTAAAAGTCTATTAATCGGAAAAAAAACGATGACCAGCTACGAACACAAACAATGTAAGATTCGACCAAGTTCGATATTGGATCTAGCCGTTGTTATTAGTTAAGTGCATGTCAGCTTAGATATCAATTTCATACAAACATTGAACTAAATTTGCTATCAGAACTTGGTGTTCTATGTATTTTGGGTATTCCACCAAATACATGGAAGACTTTAAATAATGCAATCCGTTTTTCAAGAACATCCAACTAGTGTTAAGCTATGGTCTTGAAAGCCGTCACAAGGCCGTCATCCGTTTAAATCTGTTGTTAAGATGGCCCAGTATTATTAGGATTATAGATCAAGTGAAACCACACAGAAACTTATCAGGCGGTTGGCTGGGGTTGCCTTAGCTTCTGTATGTTAATGTTTTTATTCATAGTTTTCGCTTTCACTGGCCGTAAAATAGCGTTACACCTGTGGAGCCTTTCGTACTACTAGGCCAATTCCGCAGAATACTATAGTCTGAGGACAGCGTATTGTCTGCATGTGGTTAGCGCCTAAATTAAGGCCAAATCCTAAGAAACACGAAAACCCGTCTAGTTGAGATACTGTTACGGGTTTAGAGCTAAACAGTTCCGCGTCATTGTAAATATTTAGAAAAGCAATTAAAATTACTATACGTAACTCATAGGTGCACATACGGGGATGGTGGATTGCCCTCCCCTGAACGATCAAAACCCTTCCCCGAAAGCGCGCGCAGTGAAAATTGGCGAAATTTAGAAAAAATGTGGTAACATAAGCAAAAATTAATAAGCGAAAATTATGGAAAATTTTTAGCATGCCTTGGGGCAAATTTGAGTAATTGTAGAAAAATTGAAGCAGATTATGATTTTATAAACATTTCGAATTAACTAGCTCATTCCACTTTACCACCCCCAGCGAAAACCTCGCACCCTCGCCGAAATCAACTGCCCCACCTCCTCCCTGACGACGCGCATCTACGTCATAAACATACATTTTGAAATAGCACTCCATGGTTTGCATTGGTAACCCGACTTTGTAATAGTTCTAGTTCCGGAATAAATATAGCCTCTTGTAGCTCTAATTCGCTTTATAGTTTCTTTACGTATGCACTGTGTGTATTCCAATTCTGAAATAGCATCACATTTAAAACATAAGAGAACGAATTATAGAAATGTTGCAGTATCATGGCTTGTTTTGGTCGCCGTGTTTCATTTCAAAACAATCAAACGCACATAATTTTGCTTGTTGGAAGCTCAACTGTCCAATAATTTGTAATCGAATTATTTCTGCAATCTAAAGACTTAGAAAGAGAAAAAGTTAAATTGTTTGTAACGAGAATCATAGTTAAACGACGATTAACTTGTTTAATGGCTTTTTATGTTTTAAATTATTTTTTATTGACCTTATTTTAAAGTCCAGCGGTATTTGAAAGCCATTTGAGAATTTGAATATGTAACGTCAACATGCAAGGCTATGTCAAATTTTCTGCATAAATTGTTGTCATCGATTGCTTCAACAATATCAAAAGCAAAAGATATATATAGGAATAAATCCTTAGGCCAACGCTGAAATCGACAAGCTTTTATGTTTTGAATCAGCGTATATTATTCCTTGGTAAAGAACCTGGTAAATCCTATGGTCTAATAACCTGTTCCAGAATCTTTCAACCATAAGCTGCTACCTCACAAACCATGTTTGCTACATTGTTGAAACTAAAACAAAGCAGTGCTACGTTTAACGGTGTAGAGTAAAAATTTAATTTGGGTCTCAAATTCGCATATACTGCATTCTGCCTAATATATTGGTTGTTCCATAAGTAATGTCACAACTTCAAACTGTTGCTAAGACTGACATAATATACTTACAAACCTCATACTTCAGGAATTATAACCGAACATAATACAAATATCAACGGATAACAAAATGTCTGATACTCAACTAAATTTGGCTGATCGAATAACTGCAGTAATATTATATTCAGTCAACCAAAATAGCCGTGAAGTTGTGCGACAGTGGTCCCGGCATTCGTCATAACAGTGCCATATCACAAAATTATTGCTTCAATTAACAAAAGATTTGATCTAAAACGTTCCGTAGCTGACTTGCCCCGAACATGAAAACCACCGACGGAATCCTGTAATGCTGTTAAAGCTGATATTTCATATCATTTTGACAGTAGTCCGACAACGTCAATTTTGCGACATAAAACAACTTTGCTACAAGATAACAGCACAAAATTGACCCACAGTCCAAACACAATACCGTGAAATGCATAAAAAATCGGTTACATTAAACTAAAATGACATAGCAAATTCGGTTCTGAATGCGAATCGAACCTTGGCACATGATTAAATATAACTGCCCAGCAGATTATGTGCCAATTTACAGTGATGTCAAATAGAATGGAAGACCGCTACAACTTAGATCACAGTTCCTTCAAGTTCATGCAAGCATTCAAATTCAGAACGTAAATAAAATATTTTCACAAACAAAAGTAAACATCGTAATACCATAATCGTCGTGGGCTTGAAAACAATGTTCTTTATTTTTAGTGCTAATAGAGCTGGTAACTACGTTACACCATGGTCCCAAAGGCGATTTATTCGGATTGCGGCAAATCCGAAACTTAGTTGAGACGGCTCCAACATCTTCCTGAAACATAAACGTTGTTAAACTTATTTAAGCATGCAAAATTATAACGCATACTATATTAGGCGCGTATGCGTGGGTTGTTCTTTTGCAGGCCAGTCTACGATTATAAATGCGATAACCGCTCACAAATTATGATATGTACTTGGATAAGCGTACACGATTTGTGACACAGCAACACATAGGCGCTGTTCGCGGTCACTATGCCGTGATTTGGCATCGTGCTTTGCTGACCGAGAACAAGTAAATGCGTTTTCCATTCCCGTTTTTCTCGTATATTGTAATACACAAACTTACAGCAACCATCTCTGTCCAATTCAGCATGTCATTTAATGATCGCGGACAAACGTTGGATATAGACAAATATAAACGTACGTAATTTCATTTGTACATCACAAGGCACATGTTCGCTTTTGCGAAAACCAACGGCAGAAACAGCATGAATTTTTGCACGGTTCAGTTTGTGATTTTGACAAAAGAAGAACCATGTTATAAGCACCTAAAGTGGACCCACGCATAAGTGAAACTGTGAGATAAACCGAGGTGAAAAACGTGTTTCAGATAATAAACCACGGAGATATAATTAGACCGCGAGTGTTCAAAGCCAAACATCCGTCGGCTCGGTGGTTCATATAATGTCGGGAGGAGAGGGGGAACGACGTGCGCGGAAGTGGTATAAGCTCGAAGTAGCCCCAAAAAATTTTCCCACTGTCATCAATGTTTCCTCTTAAATTTTCAATTTTAGCCATTTAATTTATTGTGACTTTGCTAAAAGTTTTGTCGCGAACACGGCACTAACGATAGCTTGACCTCACGGCGGGAGCTGAATAAAAGTTAGGCCATAATCGTTGTTGTAGGCGGTATGTGGGTTACCTTCCCTAAAGGGTTGCACCCCCCAAACCAAATCTACCCTCCTCCCGGCCGAAGGTGCACGGAAAATTAATTTCAGCAACAATAGGCAAAATAGGATGAAAATTGTGATGCATTGCGATAAAACAGGCAAAAATATATAAAATTGATAAAACTTAGCGCAAACCGGCAAACATTACGAAAAATATATCTACAGTTTCGAAAAATTTTGAGTTCCTAAAAACTTATAAAAATCACTCCCCTGTGTTTACCTGTCACGAGGATCTCTTCCTCCGCTGAGACAACCTATCTCACTAATCGGACGGACCTTAGACACCTATGGTTTAGACGTTCAGCCCTTAGCAGAGATGTGTAGCGTATTTATCAGCTATTTAATGCTGTCATATATGAACATTTATACACATAACTAATACTAATTTTTTATCCCTGCCTTAATTTTATTATTTGTAGATGTTTTTTGGTATTGTGCGCGCGTAAACTTAAAATGAACCAACCAACCATCCTATTTTGCTATTTAGCAAAAAAGTTGTGGAAAGCTATTTGGTCAATTGCAAATCGCCGCAAAACTATGCGCTAGCACAGTTCTCTGCAATTGAAGCCAGCCGTTTTGGGTCGCAAAAATTCAAGCTAAATTACCAAACTTAATTGGAAAAGAAAATTTGACGCATTTGAATTGGGTTGGTATTTTCGTAATCATTGAATAATCAAAATGCAAAGGTGATAGGCATTAGGCAACCAAATTTATAATTGACAATCGTCAAAATTCTGGTCGAGTGCAAGATATGTCAAGTTCTGTCAAACAGATTTGATTTAGCCAATTTATAGTTAGCAAGAAACTGAGCTAAATTCAACATTTTTCGTAACATTCGATATCTGTTATTACAAAATAGGATTGTTGGTAGCATCACCTTAAATTTACCCATTCCTTGTGAAATTTTGCATATTTCCGCTGCCTCGATTTCTACTTCTGTACAACTTTATCATGTAATTGGAAATCGAAAATATATATAAGATAAATTCGGATATAGGTATGATACTTATTAATGTCGAAAGTATTAATATATATGAATTAGGATATATGGAACAGTTGATAAATTTGTACCTTAATTTTTGGGTAATAATATATTTTCAAATGTGAAACTGTTTTGTTTTGAACGTGGAACAGCTTCCCATATGATTCCTTTCGCGATAGTTTCGCGTATCCAATACTAACACATAAAATAAATTTCAGCTTCCTACAAAATTGTGCAATCGTATAAAATAACGCTAGTGAGATACCATGAGCCACGTGTTCGATACTTGTACATATTGATTTTAATGCGCGACATCACTGTACTTACTCCATTATTTCACACAGCCTTTGCTACCAGTTCCAAAAGTTTCGGTCTCAATGTTGAAGTTGTTTTTACAACGACTAAGTCATTTTAGCACCAAAACTTTTGACGTGTCTATTTCTCTATTAATAATGCCTATTTTAATGGCAGCATGTAGGGTAAATAAAATAAACCGAGTAAATTAAAATATGATAGTAAAGATTATAACTATAAGAAAGTGAACCATTTTATGCATGAGTTAATATGTATTTCATGCAAAGTTCAGCAAATTTTGTTGTGGCATCTATGAGTTTAACTAGGACCCTTTTGGCGGCGAGCCTTGTATACTAGCTACTACACCATTTCAAAGCTGCTGCTCTGTTCCTTAATTATACTCGTGAACCAATTTTGGTAATTTCAGTTAACACAACGGTTCCTAAACCATCTAAAGTCATTTGGACGCATTGCGCATGAAAGAATTTAGTTTTAGTTAAGTTTAAAGTCCACAACCCGTTTCTCAAACACATGCTAAACATTTCTTTACCATCCTATGCACCGATGTCTAACTTTAGCGTTTGATGTTGGTCCAAAGTTTCCCGGTCAGTTATTTACGCCGCTCCATAGCGTGCGTCCGCGCGAAGGAAGGTTGGTGGATTTGTAACTCGGAAATCATAACTGATGCCGATCTCTTATAATTTCCGCAAGGCATGCGAAACCAAATTTTAAAAAGAAAATTATCGCACATTTAAACAATCCAATAAAACAAATGGTGCCAAATGTCGATTGATCTTGTTTGATCCAGTACATAATAACAAATCATTTTTACTAATTAAAATATTCGGCAAAGGTGACATACTAACGTGTACTTTCGCTACTGCGTCCACTCTTTCTACCCATGAGCCCAACGTTATAAGTTTCGATAGCGTACCTTACTATAGCTCCACGGGATACATCTTTGTCCAGAAACCGTAATGTCACGTCCATTTGTGTTCCATAATTTTCGATCGGTGAAGGTTCTTCGATCAATTGAAGGAGTTTCTGGATGACGAACATAATGATAAACAGAATAGTAGGCTTGATTAATAAAATTTATATATCTGACATATCAAGAACATCACTGTGCATTATTTGTTCGCAAATTAGGGCGAAATTTCTACATTTTTGTTAGTAATAAAACAACATTTTTAACAATCACTTTAATAAAAAACCAACTCTGCAATTATTCCAACACTCCGGAAATGTTGCATACGATATGCGCTACTATGTGAAAAAATATTGACTTGGATATACTGCCACTGCAATATAGTACATCTGATAGATCATTGATCATTAAGCAAATTCAATCATTACTAGACAAAGAAAGCATTGATGCAACAGCTGCCACTGCGACATTTGTATATATTTCAGGTTTGCGACAGCGTGTCAACAGGACATGTTAACTGAACATTAAATTAAAGCTAAAAGTACAAAATATGAATTGAAAATCTTTTGTCATTAGAATTAGCGAATACTGAAACTGAAGGGGCAAAATTTTCGCAGTATACATTTCATTATGAAAACCCCGTTGTTGTTTAGGCAATAGTGTGCATTGTTTTTCGTTTGGCTCATGTTCATTTTTCTGAAATATAACGATTTGTCATTTTATTGACAGGAGGCATAAACTCGGAAAGTCATAAACGAAAAAATATAGCTAATGAAAGTCAGTGAAATATTTGCTTACTATAGATAATCTATCTTGGAGATTCATACTTCATACGGCCGCTCCTTAGATTAGTTGCTATTGTTATTACATCATAAAGTTCATTGATTTTCGGAATATTAATTTAACCTCAAAAATCCAAGTGACTCAACATATTAAAAGGTCTGGGAAAACACACTTCGACAGAGAATATTTTACCACAACAAAACTATCCTGTCGGGTAATTGGTTCTTCTGGCATTTTATGACTATTTAACGCACTATCTGAGTAGTATTTCCTACATTATAGTGGCATTGGTTGCGTTTGTTCGAGATAGGATATATATTGATCTGTTTAAGATTCAGTGGGATTATGAAGTAATGAAGACGCCCAAACACCAGCGTGATTTACTGTAACAGTGTACCATGGGCTATTGCTGAACTTGAAAAGTCGCTATTTAAGGAATGAACGCAACGCTGTATTTATACCTTACATATTGCTACCAATTTACAACGTTAGCAATTGTATCAGTGCTACGGTTAGAGACACTTTTTAGCTGAGATTTACATTCAGCATATTTTAGAAGTAAATAAATACATTCCTTACATCTTTGTATTGTGCAACAATCAGATTGTGAAGTACGTACCTGTAAACTCACATGTTGTGAAACACAATTCCATCTCTGTTTTGTTTCCGATTTTAATCACGCACCACGGTCCAAATTCGTGCTATAATAAGCTTTTTTTACTGTCACAGCCATCAGGCTATGACATTGTTTTCTAGTTTTGCCTGACTGCGGAAGTGACTTATATATCTCAGCAACTAGTCATAATTGTATCTTTATCACTCAACCTTAACGAAGTATCCGCATTTATTTATTTATTTACTTATAGTGCATAAGTGAAAAGTATAGCACTTCTGTAAACTCTAACGCATGTTGGGTGACTCAGGTGTATTAACCTATCTTAGCCATATTATTATTTACGTATCTGTATTTCTAAAGTCAATGCACGTTTATTTCATTTTGTTTTTCACATGTAGCAAAAACTGCAACATGGATTTTGACGAATAGACACATAAGAGAATTAGTATTAAAACGAAACTGTCACATGAGCAAATGTTCACATAATAAAATTAGCGATATTTCAATGAAACTAGACTTCTGAGTCAGACGACATTCATGTGCTATGATGCCTGCTTTGAACGAAAATAAATCATTCCCTGTTCTTTCGCATCTGTTTGATGAAATTAAAGCTTTATTTGAATGAAGGCTTCTTGTAATAGCTTTTCTGTCATCGTTTCAGTGTCTTTTTTCTGAGTCTTAAGTCATCTGTCACCTTAAATGTGTTTTTGTTTGCTGCAATTTTGAGGATTATTTGCCTAGAAAAATATTGTATAACCTTTTGGTGAATCCCTATGGTAGTAGAAAATTTGGAGCGTTTATCTATAATCAAGCCAGCAGATTTTATTTACGATTTTGGAAAAACTTACGATGTCAAAAGTATCTGTAACAAGCTTGGTTATACAATACCTAACTTCAGATGAAATTCCTATATTGTGCTTGTGAGTTGTTTTGCCTAAACGATACATGTAATGGAAGTTTGTACTGTAATCAGCTTATACCGATCTAAAACCACAAGACCATAGCCAGCCTGTCCATGATAACATAGTTGCCGGGGATAATAGTTGCGCAGATTTAGCCAAATAGCAGGTCCAATTCTACTGCAGAGCCTTTTACTACTTGGTACTTCTGGTTACGACTCCAAAAATTAAATCAGATGCTTCAGGATTCTACAATTTTTGGGTCATATGTCCATACTAAAGCCTGCTATATTCTGATCTATGCTTTCATAGTTCTTCTTTATATTATTTGTGAACCTAGAAGCGTACATATTTATGTAGTTATGCGTTTTACTACAGTCAGCAATGTTCTGCGCAAATATATCGGCCTACAGGCTGAATTTATCAATGAAACATAGATCTAGGGGAAGTATACATTAAGCATCATGTCTTGCATGATGTAGATTTGACAATGCTCGAAAACGAGGTCACAGGCTCTACGAGTATTACAGAAACTAGAAAAATCGTGTACCTTGTGCACGGAAATACTTATGTGAAAAAATAGGCTAAAATAATTTCAATAGTTTTTCGTATCGTTTTCCTTATGTTGTCGGTGAATGCCCTGTTTTCGTAAATAACATTTTCCGAAATCTTTTTCTGGTTGATTACAGAAATAAATTATATGTGTTCAGCGCTAACCTTAACCGCCATATTTTCACCATTTAAGCAACGTTACACAGCCCCTTTTTATGACAATACAACCGTTCGGAGATGCCTCCGCTGAATTTGGATTCCTAAGCACGAAGACTAAAATATGGTCCTGTTTTTTTATGTCGGGTAAGTTGTCTAGTGACTGACAGTGCCTACTTAGGATTCGCAGCGATGTTTTCAACGAACAGTAAATAGTCCATCTTGTTTGTCGGAGTTAAACAAAGTAAATATCGCTTCATGGGAGACTGCTTGGAAACCAATAATAATGATCAAATAGCCAACATTCAGTTGAACATAGCTGCTAATTAATGAAAATATACCTTAGAAAACTCTAAAATAGCATTGCTATGTTGCATTATTCTGGCTTCAATAGCAACAAGGTGCAAAATTTTTTATTCTACGGTAATTGCAGCAAAAACTTCATTCGTATTACTTAGTCCGGAACAACTAATTTATTAGAAGTAATTCTGAGATAAATACGTCCACCGCGACAGCTCGTCACTTTGCCAAATACTGACAACTTTGGTGTAACTCGACTCCATGCCTAACGATGCCTTCAGGTCGATGACATATTTGCACAAGTTTAAAGTCTTCAAATGATCTAAATGAACGAAGAATAAATGTAGCTTTACCGAATCATTGGCAATAACGAAGTTGTATAAGAGGCTTTTATTTCTTTATTGCTGTACAACTTACTCGGAATCTTCGACAAAAATTGTGATTGTACAACATTTCATCAATCGCGTCCTGTTGGCTTTGTCCAGAAAATTGGCGTAATTGAGTAGCAAACGCGCCATTTGTTTTAATCATGGAACGTACGAATTGCCAATGTATACAACTGTGACCATTTACCGTTGTGTTTCTGTTTCCGAAGTAATCATAGAGACGCAGCAACTTCGCCGGTATGCAAGTCGCATCTGGAAAGGCAAAGAAGTTCACCGTAGTCATTACAAAGTTCACTTTTGTAACATCGTTTTGTTAACAGCAAAAAAAAACTAACGTATTGCAGCTGAAACTTTGTGTTACAAAAGATTTATCGTCTGTATTTTCTTCCGACGATGCACCCACCCACACAAAATGCTGTAAATGACAAGGCACGGACGCTTTATTTTCTTCTACCGCTACTGCGACAAATGAAATGACGTTTGTAACATTTTAGCAAAGATGACCAATTTTTTATAACAATAAAAAAGCTGGCAATTTTTTAGGTTTCCACTGGCCAATAGTATTTAAAATTTTCGAAAAAAATAAATATATTTATGTATAAATACTTCAAACCGCATAGACGAGCTAAGTCGAATGGTGAAAAAGTCAGAGAAATAAGTTCAGAAGTTAACGAGTTATTTCCATTTATGTGAAATCCAAGCCTAGTGCTAAACTGTAGCAGTTAATTAAGATTAAATCGTTAACACGTAAATCGATTTCACTGATCTTGACATCTACGAACTCTGCTCGTTAGTGCAGTTAGAATAACATATAAAATATGATCATTTAACAAAAATTCCATAATTTTGCGTAACAACGGCAATAAAGCGTTTGTAATAATTTGCTATAGATGATCGATCGTCTTCACATTTCTTTGAAGTATTTTGTTATTTTATAACGTCGATTGATTTTGATTTTATCCTATTTATTTTTAACCACAAGCTACGACGCACACCGTATTAGTGCAAAAATACAGTACTTATACTGTACCTAAAATTGATGACAAAAAATTTTACCCGACCCTCAAAACAAACATATTTCAGCATCAAATGTGCTCAGATTCATAATGAGGTGTGATTAACTTTTACGAATATAAGATTAAAATATTTTACAAACTTATATTACCATTCATTAAGCCCTTATAAATGAATTTAAAATTAGATTTGATCAGATCTTACATTGAAATTGGTTATCCATTAAATCCCAATACAGAGTATGTACAGGTAAATAAATTGGTTGATTGGAATATGGGATGCTTAACAATTATACAACGCGTCACTTACCACCATGATTGTATGGATCGAAACCATTATACCATTTTGAGCCTTCAACCAAAATGTTAAAGCTTATATATACAATTACGTAGAACCTAAACATGACAAGAGTGCACTTCCAATACTTGAGATTATTCATATCAATATATTGACGCAAAGTAATTCTATAATCAGAAAAGAGTTTCGTCGAAATTTCTTAGTTTGTGACGAGACAATGCAATAAAAGTAATGATAGCTGAAATACCTATATCTATAGTACTACTTTCGTATCATTTTTAGTGTAGTTTTTCAGCACTGTATTGTTTAGATCCATACCCAGCCTTGCAGAATACAGTCGTTGTCGTATGCGAAATAATTTTAATGTCAGACCACCACTGGCCCAGATAGTGGGTATCACAACTCAAAATACTTGTTTTTTTGCAAAATAACTATTTTTATTATACATTTTTGAAATAAGCAATTAAAATGTTATTGTTATTTTTTCAGTATAGGTTTTATGTTGCAGTGTTTTTGAAAAGTAAGTACTGATTTACAGCTAAATGAAGGATGTAACCCTACAGACAAAAATTACCACTGCAATTTCGTGAACAACAAGCATGCGACGCGGTAAACTTAATTATATACTCTGCGATCCACGAGAGTACGAAGGGTGTGTGACACAATTTTTAAAATGTTTCGTAATGTTTAATACAAAGATATCATGTGACAATTTTCAAAAATTCCCAAGTAACCACTGATTTCCCAATTGAATTTGTGCCTAGCGCAGTGTTATCCAATATTTTAAATAATACCGTTCTTATGTCATAACTCAATCTAGTCTGCACCAACGCTAAATTGTTATACGTTACCCATATAGGTACTAACAGAGATGTTGGTTAGAAAGTATTTCGAAACAGACTTATGGCAAAAAATTCAAATTTCAATGGCGTAAAAACGCTGTAATACATTTGTGTCGTTTTTTAAACAGAGTTTTTGACAACTCAGTTACATTTCATGTCAACTTTGTGGCGCTCTTGCATGAATCTTTTATCATCACAGGAAACTTCCCTGTTATTGATACTTAAAGTTCCTTCACATGTACTGTTTAACGTCACCACAACCTTCATTGTTGAAATTTCGGCACTTTTTATGTGAACTATTTCGCGCCAAAGCATAAATTTTCGCTAAAATTTTAATTTCTGCGGATTTTAGACAAACCAGTTTATATTACTGCAAAATTACCTGTTAAATTTCAGCCGTAAAATTACACGAACCGTTTAGCATCACCAAATAATTGTCTGTTAAGTTTTGTCGTTTATACAGAAATGGTCTCTCAGCAAAGTTCAACTTTTGTGTCGGTTTCGAACTACCTTTTTTGGTGACATTCCATCTAAAATATGTGTTCTTTTATAGAACCCTTTTGACGACACCATGGAATTGCTTATTACATTTCCGTTGTTTTGCACAAAGTATTTGGCATCAAGCGAAAGCGTTCGAAAGAATTCCTGTTATTTTATTACAACGACCTTTTGCTATTAATACAAAAGTTTACATATTGACAGTTTTTCAAACTAGTCATATCCTAAGAACTCAGTTAATATTGATTTGGATTAGATTTAACCTGCATACGTATGCATATTGTCTGTGTTTCTGCGATTTAATAGCTTATTGGATGTTTGGCCACAGTAGACAAATGGACAGTATTTATTCTATTGCGCAAACAATGTAGTGGATACATTTATTAAGCATCAATTGATTTACATAACTGTAACTCTGTTAGAGCAATACGAAAACTGAACGAAGTAGATGCACAT
>JASANE010021405.1:0-19979 GCA_030248225.1 Trileptium ribeirensis
AACATTAACCGCTTACAACGGGTTACTAACGTTACAGAATTACCAAGTTAACTATAAGAATGGATTACCCATATAAACGATTGTTTATCATAAAATAAAACAAAATTCTAACTCAGCAATTACTGACCACTGTCCAGATTGTCTTCTAACGATTTGAAAAATGCGTTGTTCCCAATGGCTTCGAACGGTCCTACGAAGGTTGTTCACTTGGTCCGACCAGAATTTAATTAGCGTCCGAAAACGTAACAAGCCGGAGCAAATGATGGACGTTAATAGTTGATGTCAGAGTTACACTTACGACGTACCAAAAGTCAGTATACGCGTCTACGACTCAATAAGTGCTGCCGGACCGATTGAAATCGCTGTAGCCCAGGACTAGAAACACTGCCAGTGCCGCCGGTGATCGATTCGATCCAACCACTACAGTTCCTGCTAAGGCCAAAATTGCACGCTGGCAATACTCAGTGAACCAGGCAGCTCAAAGATCGAAATGTTCGTCCGCTGATACGCAATTAATGTGATGATCGACACAAATAACGCTACAATCGAGCTCAGGATAGTACGTAAATAAGCGCTTAAACAAGTATAGTAGGTAGTGTGCACAATAAATAAATATTGTCGCTATATTAAATCAATGAAAGACATAACTATCGGCTTGAAACAGCAAGCAGTTATTAGCAAACACCTTCGAGGACATTGCAAATCCATCCCAGGAAAACGTCTCTCCGTCGAAATAGCCACTCCATCACCTTCCAAGGCAAAGGTCCTCGCCTAATTTGTCACTCCATACCCCACCTGCTCCAGGAACGAATAATGCCTCTCTATACTTGATCTCAGATACAAACACCGCGTCCATCCGTGTTAGGTGGACGAGGTGGAGCTCAATTCGCGAACACAAAGCACAACGGCGTCAAGTTCCTGGAGCACATGGGCTTTGTTGAACACGACAAAGCTCATAAGTACAAATGTTACCACATTGACTAATTTTAAGCAACAAAAACTTCTACGCAGTCTCGCCTATGTGAATCATCAATATCCCAACCTTAATAGCCAAACCTATTTACTGCTGGGGTGCGAGAGGTCAGATAGTCAATGATCCAGGAGGAATAAGGGAAATTAACCTATTCAAATTTCATTTACGCCTCACGGCGTGGCCCCCACTAAAATTATGTACTAGGACCAGTTCTGGCCCTAAGGGATCCCAGCTGCACCACTCTCAATTTTCATTGTGGTGCCCGGACAACCCCGGCTTACACGATTCCCCGGCGGACCCCAGTCTGACCGATGGGAACCGCTTAGCTTAGCGGGCTGCTCGGCGGGTTTACCAGGGTGTTCGGCCTGGCCCCTATATTGGCCCACGTGTCTAATGGTACGGAGGTCCCCCTGAGGGAGGGTCATCCCCTAAGCCTGCTCACAGGTAATAGGGCGGACCCGTCCTTCCCTCATCTCCTACTATTGGAGTCTAAACCGCTTCCCGTGGGGAGGCCCATTAAACGATAAGGTCTGTTTTCGAGAGGGGGTGATGGACCGAGAATGAGTCCCGACACCGCGGGCTCTTAACAAATGAATGGGGCCTCCCTTAATCTATCGGAATTGATTCGTTTAACTGGAATGTGGCACTTTCGAGAGGTGGTTTGAGATCGGACTAACAATTTGAATGGTGGCGGGTGGTGATGGGCGGCGACAATTCGGCGATTTGAGTTTGATTCTCCTAACGGCGTGCTTGCCTGGATCACATCTACTTCGCCTGGATTAAACGCACACTCTAACTGTTTACTTGTTCCACCTTTTATTTTCCTGACACATCCAAAAATTCTTCCCAATCGGGAACACTCGATATAAATGCGCAGTACAACACCTATACTATACATGTAATACAAATTTCGGGCTTCCGCCCGGCCCGCATCGCAGGTACTCCAAACTGTTAAACGTAGTGAGTATTAACCGCCTACCTTTGAATTTCGGTGACAAACAAAAAACGATTCTCGAGCTCCGAGAGGGCTCTTTTAGAAGCACGGAACCCTCAGCCCAAAGTTTGTGATTAGAACCTTAACCTTCGATTTATCCTCATACTGATCATGTAAAATTCCATTGCTGTTCTTAACCTTAGGTTTTCCCAACTTGTCCTGTTCGTTAATAGAAGCGCGGTCGCAGCACTTGCGGGAGCGCGAGGCATCCACGGACACCCCAACACCCGCAAGGGCTGGCCCAGTTCCTATGCCTAGGCGAGAAAATTTCAAAATTCTGGGAGAAGCCTCGGCGGGCCTCTTCCACGCGTCCGCAGTCGAAGAGTCCACCCGAGACAACCAGGACTCCCAGAAAGTGGCGCTCAAATTCTTCTATTGAAAATTATTGACTGGCGATATCCTTGAATTATTGTAAACTCTAAGCATGACAACCAACAAGAACTTGAAATTTAACGCGGCGGCCTCCACTAAGCAACATAATATGCCGTACAATATCTTAAACGATTCACCCCCTGGGCACTAACGATAATTTCAGCCCAGTGGGTGGGGAACCAGTCGAGTGCGGGTGGGCATTCCCAAATTTTCTACGATTTAGACACGATTTTGACCACCATTTGTCCCACTCTCAACCCACTTCCCTGGCGCGGGAGCAGCACTTACGGGAGCGCGAGGCATCCAACGGACACCCCAGCACCCGCAAGGGCTGCCCTGATCCTAAGCTCGAGCAGAAATTCAAAAGCATCGAAAAACCCCGGGCGGGCCTCTTCCGCACGGCTGCATGCCGAAGAGCCAACCCGGGCTAAACGAAAAACCAAGGAAAGCAAAGTGACTGGAAATTTAAAAGCAAAAACGTTTGGCGACAACCGCCACGACGACCAAATTTTACAAGAGCAGGGCTCGACTGGTCCCATTTTTGAAAAGGTGTCGTCTCCTTTTATAGCAGCCGCCGCCCCCCTTCCTTTCGATACTACGTACCCCAAAATTTCAAACTTCTAAAATGACTTTCCAAATAATAATAATAGCATAAGCCGCAGCGTCGCACAAATAAACAAAGCACAATATATACATATGTTCGTCTACATCAACTCGCCCTGGTATATGAAGCCAGCCCCGAACGGGCATACAGCGATATAATGGCCAGCAGCTACACGTGGCCGAGGCTCGTCAAGAAAAACAAAACCGCGCGCTGGTAGGCGCGGCCAAAATTTTAGGAGGAATTTATAACGGCGCTCGGGGTGCCGTTTGCTCATAGAGATATCGGCACATTTTTGCCGATATCTCGGGATCTAGGAACAGTAGGCGGTCGGGGGCAGGACCAGAATCATGCCCTGGCAGACCGGCTGCTGATAAAAATTTAATATTCAATGTATCTCCCACGAGAGGCCCGTTAGAGGCCGATTTAGGCGCCCAAAATCAAGAATTTTAGAGTCCCCTTTAAGTTCAGGGGATCCTGAGTGGACCCGCGGGGGTGGGCGGCCCCGGTTTTCGGTTAAACGGTTAGGGTGGGACCCAATAAGTGTCCCTGGCTCCAAAAATCGTGGAGTTTAGGTTATTTTTGGTGTCCTTTTAGGCTTAGAAAATTGGAGGCTTAAGCGCCTGTTCGGGGGTCCATAAGTATTTAGGGGATCCAAATTTTTAGACCCGCCGGGAAGATTTGGCACCCCAACAGGGTCCTTAAGAGGGTTCAGTCACCCCCGTTTCCCTAAGGTTTGTGGAAAGCCCGAAAATTGAGCTTTTAGTGTCACACTCCAAAATAAGGCCTTAGGAAATCTGTATCCGAAAATTTAGTTCTCCAGGGCCGACAATTTGATTTCCTAAACATGATCGGCCGGTGCATGTGAAATTCTGAAGGCGTAAGATAATTTCTGACCCTATCCAAAATACATATTATATATGAACCATCAACGAATACTGATAACCGCTCGGCGTGTGCGCTGGGATCGGCCCAGGGCGACCAGTTGTCGTATAATACCAAAAATCCCTGAAACATCCGTTGGTCCCCGGCCTGGCCGAACGCACACCCGTTCTACGCACCAAATACAATAAAATATATAACTAATATAATGCACGAACGTTGTATACACACAAATCAATTTCTTTCCCGAGGATCGACCGGACACCCCTAATAGTGATCCTTTCTTTCATATTTGGTGTCAAAATCATCCCGTGCACCGTCGGGTGGTGGAGTGTGACCGTACGGATACAACACAACGATATACAATTGTTTATTTCACAACAAAAACAATAGTACTGCACAATGACAATCTGATACTTGGGTCACACGCCGACGGTGTCCGGCCGTCCGTTCCCTTCATTACCTATAATTTTAGCACCCCTTTAATGTTTTGTCATTCTCTAAAGAATTGGGCTGTTACACTAAAGCTAGCTCAAGATTTAACCTTATCGATATCTTAGTATTGTTACTTTTTCTATCGTAAAAGCGGCCGAATCCAAACCAATGAAACGTAACGTTATCATCAGAAAAAATAGTGATTGTTCGGGGCCTGGAGTTCCCACACTTGACTTGTGCTTTGTTAGTGTAGATACATCTCATACAAGGACGGATGTGTTCCGCACAGGGCGGATTAGCCGATTGCGGGAGGAAGGCAGGTCACCAGGCGGGGTATTTTTTTAATTGTTAAACCCAAACATTATTCGCCTTTTATATATAGGCGGAAGAATCAGGCAACATCCCTGGGGCTATTGACCACTCCTGATGTCAGAGCTCCTGGTTATATAAACCTCCTCCTCCCTGTAATCATTCATCTTTTTAGGCTAAATGCTTAAGGCTCAGGTTTGGAACATGGTACGTATGTCATAAAGCCCGTTAGTCGTCGCAAAACCCTTCTCTAGGTACAAAGCACCAAGTGAACTTTTTAATCTGTTATACATGGGTACTGTACGAAATCTCAGCGTTAGGGGGAGATCGTCATTGGGGATAATTTTTTGCAATTTGTTGGAACTGTAATTTCTAAATTTCTTAGCACATATTTTTACAAATTTCTCTCAGTTTTTGGCAATTTTCCACCAATTTTTCCTAAATTTGGATCAATTTTTGCTTATTTTCTCCCGATTTTTGCCTACTGTTGCTTAAATTTTGTGTGCTCCATCGGAGCTTCAGGGGAATCAGCCTACCTTATTAGGGGAAAGGGTGTGATCGACAGCATCCCGAGGTGGGTCCAAGCCTCAGGCTGGGGTAATCCCGCTCTCCGCTATGAGAATACATGTTCTTCATCCTAGCTATTATCTCGTTAGTACAGAGTCGGTATTTAGAATGTTTTGCTGTCCATACTGTTTTTTTGCAGGTTCCTTTGCCCCTAATGACAGATCCGAGCAGCCATTATTGATGATTTCTTTTCAACGCTCTTGCGATAATCCACTTATAGGTGGTTTTTTCTAGCTCACTTCTTCTTTCTGGCTTTGATTCTTCAGCAACTGTATCCTAAGGTGTAGAGTGGATATTCCTAAACCGTTGCAATTTTTCTTTTTACAGCTTGCTCGGAATCGTCGCCACACCCATACGATTTCTGATTTTTTCTTTTCTGATTCGATCATGTCGTTTTATTGCAATGAATACGCAGTGTTTTGATTACTGTCGTGTTGCTGAGATTTGGCAGTCGGTAGTTAGTTTATCGCTCAGTAAACAGAAACAACATATTTACCGTATGATACACCTTAGATTTGAGCTGCACTGGTATTCCACAATCACACATCACTGCGCTGACAAAGCGCCGTTTTCGCTGTACTGCTGGTAACCGAGCCTGCTCATCTTGCTTGGATCTACCGCTTTTAACCCGACAGGTGGATGCTGCATTGAGTAACTCAGCTGCGTGAGTTGGTAGGTAGCTATTCAATCTGTTTTTTGTGTTTAAATAGAGAATATTGTTCAAGTTGTTGTTTCCAGACTTTCATAGATAGGGTCTCAGATTATTGTAAGGGGCCTATAATGTTGTAATATATGCTATTAAGCTCAATTTGCTTATATATCGTCCATCGAAGGTTCCGCTCTGAACCGTCGCTATTACTTAGCTAAAGATGTCATGTTATTACTATTATTATTTACGAAATTTAATTTAAATTTGAAAATATAGAGTGGTGTTGGCGGTCTAATAGGCTACTAAAGGGATTTGCTATTCCATCCCCTTCCAAATACCCCTAATTAACCGAAAAGCCTTCCCAAATTCAAAGATCTAAGTTTAAAACAAGTTTATTTTTATATGCCCCCTATCCCATAATCGTACCAAATCCTGAAATTCTTCAATTTTTGATTTGTCTAGTCAGTCAGCGAATCAGTTACTGCTGTTTGTCGGCACTGCTGGGTCGGTGGTTGTTGTAGTTCTCAGTCGGAGAATTATTGGAGGCCTTACGATATAGTCTGCAGAATTGGTAGAGGTTTTCGATGGAGTTTCTAAATAGAGTAATCTAGTAATAAAACAGGGTGGCCGCAGCCCTGGAAAACCCTGAGAAACCCTGAATTTGAAAAAAAAACCCTGAAAGACTCTGAAATGGCCAAAAAACCCTGAAAAACCCATGAAAATAGGTCTAAGAAATAGAAGATTGATGTCTGCGCCGAACATAGCAGATTGAGAAGAATGACCCTATGTATGATCAAGATAGAATACTAAAAACCTGAAAATAAAGCCTCGAATTTTATAAGCATGGACTTGTCGAAATTTAGTTAATTTAGCCGTCCCCTACAGTGCCTGCCGGCTCACTATCCTCCCGTTTGCAGCAGCGTTGGAGTACAATGCATAGCTAGTTGAATCGTGCACAATGCTGCTGACTCCATCCCAACCACATATAATGTTCATTCATTGATGCCAAGACAAACTTCGCGGGTCCATGCTTATTTTTGCTTTTCTAATACGATAAAAATCAATTCATCGCAGAACGTGTGAATCCACCGAGAATTTCAGTTTTCTTGGACTAAGCATGATGAGTTTGGGAAATGGGTCGCAGCTGTACCGGGACGTCCATTCTTTGCAAAATGCAATTGTTGTTGCAAGGAAATCCACATTTCAAACGGCGGTGTCGACAATTTACGCAGCCATGGCGGGTCGAAAGCACATCAGAACATGGAAAGTGCAGCTGCATCTCAGACGGCTGTTGCAAGCTTTTTCGTGCCCCAAGCTAAAAGTGTTACGATCACATTATATATGACCCTGAATTTCACGGTTGAGGACCCTGAAAAACCCTGAATTTTACCTCGAGGGCCCAGCGGCCACCCTGTAATAATCCCATATAAAAAGAAGTGGCTATAGCGGTACTAGAAGCGATAGAATAGTATAGCGTATGTTACTAATATGTTAAAAATTTCGGTCCACGTATCGAGTGAGCAAAACCAGGGCGAGCGTGTAGGTGGGTTCCGAAAATATAGTACTGCTTTTCAGGTCTCTAGCCAGCCGGTGTCGGTTTGGCAACTAGTATTATTCTTGAGCAGACTGGGCGAGGAACCAATCACTCTCTTGAGTCGCCGTTAGATCCTATTTACTAATCCTGGCCAGCCGTCCGGGGGCCACGGACCTCCCTGTGCGAGCAACCAGCAGGGGCTCGGACAGATTAAGAGACTTCAACTGAACAGTAGTAGACCGTTAACGTACAGTTTTAGTAACGTAGTTCGATAGCCAGCCGGGGTCGGCTTGTTTAACATAATTAGCAACTAAAAGAGTAAATCTAAGGCGTAGGTTAAGGTAATCAAATACTCACAGGCTGCGTCAGCCAGCCGGGGGTGTGCTGTGTCTACTCACAAGGGCTGCATTAGAGTAATAAATAACCTAATCTGTTACCACTATCGCCCAAACCATACTTCCTAATCATTAGTTGCAATAACTAAGGTTTAAAAACTTAGGTTCAAGCGTTAGGTAGTCTAATATAACTTAAGTTAAAAAGTAGTAGAAACCGGTATAGTCATACGATCTAACTGGCCGAGTTGAAGTATCAAGTGAATTGGTCAGATTGGGCGAGAGCGCCTCGCGAAATACTAGCGCGATCTAAACACGGGAACTTAAAAGAATAGTGCCGCAAGTGATCTACGGGTACCGACTATTAATGCCTTAATATTTTACTTCATGTTGTAATAAATATTCCTTATACGTGTTTATTGCTCAATTATCTGGAAGTCGAGTGATTAGAGCCGAGCAAGGATCACGCCACATCGCAAAATATGAGGCAGAATATCGATGGCTAGAAGTAAATACGCGCGTCGCTAGATCGTTCGACCGGCATTCTACTGGCCACACCTCGAACCGCACATGTTCTGGTGACGAATCCCATCTCCATTTTAATACCGATAATCGCCATAACAAAAATATTGTCCAAGCCCTACCCCAATAAATAGTTGAAAATATAACAGTTGACGGTTTCCCAATCTACAAGGGTGTTACGGGTCCACTAGGCTAGAAGGGGAATCCCGGTCCAAATCCTCCCCAAAACCCCAAAAATATCTCAAAACCCAAAATTTTCAATTTTTCACCTATTATATCACTCCCTTCCTTGTACGTCCTGGGATTTTTTTTATTTTTGTTTCTTTGTTTTGTTCAAAGATTACTTATGCTAATTTGCATAATCTCATCTTGTTTTTCTTAGTACGTAACTAAAAAGAAGTTCGCATTGTTTTGTTCCTATTAGTCAGTTGTAGATTGAACTCCGCGGAGAACAGCGGTTAGATTACAGTGTATTACAACTTACGGCTCCAATTCTTGTAGCGTTTCTGGTAGCATAAGAGTTATGCGTTGAAATTTGTATGGCTCAGCTAAGCTTCCAGGTTTGGGTTACGCGTAGAAGAATTACGCTGCAAATATTATATATCTTTGTTTAATTATTTTTGATCTTAATTGCTGAGCGGCTACATACCTACACAGTAAAGAAGTAGCGTATTTTTCAAATGGTTTTCTTTTTGGTTCCGACAAAGCAACTTCGTGATTTATGATTTTTACACGTATTTGTATAGAGTGGATTATTTTTCATGTTCCGGGATTCATGCGTAAAGAATTAAGCATAGTTTAAGTAGTGTGATCAAAATTAACAGGCTTTAGACTTTGTGTTTTGGTTAAAGAACTAACCTGCTATTGGCTCCAAGCGTCACAAATAGGTAATCTTAAACAGTACTTAGCGTTAACTTATATTATTTTTCCCAATTAAAAACCATAGGGGTAAATATTTATTAGTACTATTGATAGCGTATATATTAGCTATTAACTAGTTAGTAATATTTCACGATTTCGGCCCTAAGCGTCGAGTGAGAAACTTACCCGGAAGAGTAGATTAGGGGGCTCATTGCGTAATAGCATCACTTGTTATGCTCTGCAGCGGTCCGGGGCAGTCTAGCAGGTGCTCTTGAGAAGACCGGTCGAGTAAGAGGAGTGAAATAGATTACCCCATCCATCGAGCTAACTCCTTCCCAAATTACCAACTCTATCAGCTGTCCGGGGATCGAGACTCTTGTGAAATTAATTAGATAGTAGCTTACCACTACCACACAGTTTTTATAATAGCTTATCGCGTCAGCCGTCCGGAGACAGGTATATTAATATAATGGCCGTACTACCGATAATTCTAAGAAACATAGCCCACGTAATTCAATAACCCTGCAGCTATTCAGCCGTCTGGGGCCAGTTGTATGAACTCATAAGACCTTTAATCAAAGTAGTATCTAACCTAACTCGTAATCGCTATCATCGAAGTTAATGCCGTGGTCAGCCGTCCGGGGGCTGCGGTTTCAATAAGGTCGGTATTTAGCGTAATTCTAAGGACTTAAGTTAAGGTAATCAGATACTCGCACAGTCGTCAGCCGTCCGGGGGCGAATGGTGTAAACCTCACAAGAGGCTTAATAGAATTAGCGATACTTAAACTTAACTAATAAAAATAGATGATCTAGAGCTAAAAGAATCGAATTATTGAGTGGCGTAAACGGGATCAAAGATCAGAGCTAAAAATAGTGGAAAAAGCACCAGGTATGAGCTAAGCTAGGGTACAAAAAGAACGTACCTTATTATCAAAAAACTTGTGTATTTGTGTTTACTAATGTACTGTAACTCTAACTTATGCAACTTATTGTAATAAACATTTTCACGGCCAGCTTTTGTGAGCAATTGGCTTATTTGGGAGTGAGTAGAGAAAGTCTCGCGAATAGCTTAGGCCTTAGGCGCTTCGTAAAATTGCAATGTCAAGCAACGCTAAAACAACGCGAGCCATAGAACTCTCCCTCGGCATACTACTGGGCACACCTCGAACGCCGCAACTTCTGGTGACGAATCCTGTCCCACTTTAATAACCGATAGCAGTCATAAAATATTACGACCTACCCTCACCCCCATTCAAAAGAAAACAAAACAACAAAGGGGATTTCCAGGCCCAAACACACCCAGCCACCCTGAAAACATCCTACACCCACCACAAAATCAAAAATTTAGGTTTTTAACCATTTTGGTTACCGTACGGCCCCCATCCCACCAACCTTCCAAGGCCGGAATTCAATCAATTTATTGTTTTGTTTTGTTCCTAATTTGCATATTTTTGATTTGTTGTTTTAATTAGCTAACATATAGTTAGCTGAACTTTATTTAGTCTTGGTTGTTGGCTGGTTGAATTAGGTCGGCTTTTATTAATAGAGTCAAGAATTACGCTCGTCTCTTGCTTTTTGTTCCGGGTTTAGTTGATATGCTAGCTAGCATAACGATTTACGCTGAGTTCCTGGTTTTGGTTTTTTATTTCATCCGGACTACGTAGCTACCCACTTACGTGGTAGCTTGCTTTAGTGTTGAATTAGCGCCACAGTGGTGTAACTTAATGTGAAGGCGAAACTTGGTTCTTTTACTGATTTCTTGGGTTTTCTCGATGCTTATCTGGTTGGAAAGGAAGACAACTTGTATTAGCGCAAAAGAATTGTATGTGCCTTACTGGTGACAGAGTTTACGTTTTGCGATTCTGCCGTACAGCAACGGTACTAAAGAATAGTGCCGCAATTATTGTCGACGGGTGCAAACGGTGAATCATCGTGCTTTAAATTTTATGTCGTTTTACTAATAAACGTTCTCCGCTGCGCGTTTGGTTCGCATATTCGTAAAACGGGAGTGTCTAGAATTTAGCCAAGCTGCAACGCGAAACCTACGACGTCGACGTAGATCACCAAAATAAAAGAACGCGTGCCAGTAGAATTTCCCCACCGGCATTCTACTGGCCACACGTCGTTTCCAATGATCTTCGGTGACGAATCCCGCCCCCTTTCAATTTCCGATAGCCGTCACAAAAATAACTATCCAATCCCACCCCCACCATTTCATCAAAAATAAAACTTGTTTAGAGTGTGTTTATTTGTCAAACTAGTTCCGAGAGTGATTTATGTGGATGATTTCGGGTTTACGGCTTGATACCTATATTTAAAGCAATGGGCATAAAGAATTATGCGTAGCTTGAAGGAATTTAAGGTTCATCTGCTCTGGTTTCTTTTTTATGAGCTTTGGCTAAAGAGTCGCGTGTAATCGTGCTTAGAACATCACAAATAGGTATATATATACTAGATAGTAATAGGTTCAGGTAAGCAAATACTCGTGCAGTTGTCAGCCGACCGGGGACGATTGCATCAACCTCACAAGTGGAGTAATAGAGAAAATATAACCTAAATCTAATCGCTAAATCTATTCAGATTGCATATAGATTAGTCTAATTGTAATTGATTGATAACTTAATTGCAATTCTAAAATGAATCGTCTTCTGCGCAGCTCTCAAGCTTCAGAAAGTATGGACACATTGGAATGGACAAATGTTGAATGTCAACTTTCTAACGGTATGATCAATTTAGCTTTAAATGATACGTACATAACATGTGATATATGTTCCAAGCCATATCACTTGGTTTGTTCTGGGGCCTCCAAAGGGACGTTTTCTGATTGGAAAAAACCTGTGAAGCAGGTACACTGGTTTGTTTGGGGTGCAGCCCTTTGGCCAGAAATTTCCTACGCAATCTTGGTTCATTGTCCGATCAATGTATTTCTTTATTGGCGCGCGTCGAATCACTTGAAAAGAGGGCCGAGAATCCAGGCATCGCAGCCTCGAGTAATCTAGCAACAACAACCCCGCGACTTAACGAAAGTGAAATCTCTGAAATTGTGAATACTGCTGTTAAACAATCGGCGTAAAAACGTCATTATTTTTGGTCTGCCTGAAAACGATTCTACACTGGCACCCGATCTTAAGCATGAGAAAGATATGAAAACGGCATCAGATTTATTGACTTCCATCAATGTCTCTCCAGAGGCTATTGTGAGTTGTTTCCGTCTCGGACAGCATGACAATAACAAAACACGTCCTGTGAAATTAATCTTGACTACTCCACAAAACCGCGATACTGTCCTACGTAATAGCAAAAAGTTATATGACACTATTTTTTCAAAGTCTTACATAAAGCCAGACTTAACCAAACTACAGCAAGCCGAGAACGATCATCTTGTCAACGAATTAAAGAATCAGCGTTTACTGACTGGCAAAGACCTTATAATACGACGAGGCAAAATTATAGAAAGGCCAAAACATGAATCGCCTCCTCCAAGGATAGCACCACGTGTGCTTCCGGGGGACCGTCAAGTAGTGTCATGTTAAGCACCTTATCTGTACCAACTAATAATTTATGCAACTATGACGTTCCTATCACATATAATACATACTGGTATTTAAAATATATATACATAAAAAAAATTTTTATTCTAATCATCATTCATTAAATTTTGCTAATAATAATGTACGTACTGTTGATTGTCTAACATATAATGTATCCGCAGCAGCCAGAGACACTGAAGCTAAATTAAAAAATGCACCCACCCGAAATATTTCTGTTCTTATGTTCAACGCCCGTAGCATAGTCAATAAAATAGACATTCTTCATTCATTTATTTATGACCATAACAATCCAAAAGTGGTAGCCGTTACCGGGTCGTGGTGTACTGATTATATTACAAACTCAGAACTAGGCCTAAATAATTATAACCTTCATCGCTGTGACCGCGGCAGCAAGGAAGGTGGGGTTCTTCTTTACATTTCTTCAGATCTTCAATCATATGAACCAGCAATAAATACTTTCGGTTATAACGAACTCGTATGCGCTGCTATCCCACTCAAGGACAACGGATCCTTGCTTATTGCATGTTGCTATCGTCCAGATTCCAATAATGAATCAAAAAACAATCAACTTTACGATTTTATTAACACACTTGGCAGTTCTCATTTTTCCAAAATTTTGCTTCTTGGCGACTTTAATTTCAAAGATATTTCGTGGTCTTCATTTTCATGGCCTCCAAATTGCGACTAATTTATGAACTGTTTTGTCCGCTGCACTCCACCAACATGTTACATTGCCAACACGTCAACAAAACATTAAAACATTCTAGATTTGGTATTTTCTAATGACGAATTCATGATAGCAGATCTCGAGATATGTCCTGGTATCGGAAGAAGTGACCATTTTGGGGTAAAGTTTTCAGTGATGTGCTCAACAAATATCTCTTCAATTATCGTGCCAAAACGAAACTTCATAAAAGCGAATTGGTCACACACAGATCGTGATATTAAATCTGCTCTACAACATACTTCTGATGTTGGAGCACTCTCACTATGGAAAGACATGAAGATAGCTGTACTCAACAGCATAAAAAGGCATGTTCCTTTACATTCTAGCTGTAACAAAAGTAAACCACAGTGGCAAATCGTATCCGTCAGTCGGGCTCTTCGTGTACAAAAAACAAAATTGCGCCAATACCAACGCTCTGGATCATATGAGCACTTTCTCAGCTACACAGCGGCATCAAATGCCGTACACACGGAAACGATACGTGCAAAAAGTCATTTGAACAGAAACTGGCGGAGAATATTAAAACTGATTCAAAATCATTTTGGAAATATGCAACATCTAGACATTCAATTCATCTAGCAATAGGGCCGCTTAAGCGATCCGATGGTACCTTAGCAGTAACTGATTATGATATAGCGTGCGAACTAAATGATTTTTTTTGCCTCTGTTTTTATTATAACACCAATATCTGCATCGCAACCAATATATCCATTACAAACACAACATTCCATATCTTCTGTAACTTTTGACATAGCAACTATAGATCGGGCTCTCAAGCGCATAAAACTGCAAGCGTCTCCCGGTCCTGACGGGATTCCGAACTCCATCCTAATCAATTGCTCATCATTGAAGACACACCTAATCAAACTATTCACGTCGTCATTAGCAGAAGGCATCATCCCGGACGATTGGAGATGTGGTCACATCACTCCAATATATAAAAAGGGCTGTCGATCGCTCGCGCAAAACTATCGCCCAATTAGCCTCAACTCATCGGTTTGTAAACTGATGGAAACTATAATATCAAATGCTATTATGTCGTTTGTAGTCGATAAAAATATTCTAAAACAGTATCAGTTCGGCTTTCGTCATGGCCGTTCTTGTGAACTGCAACTTCTTGATTATCTGGATTGGATAACGTCAATATTAAATCAAGGTGACTGTGTGGACGTCATTTACCTAGATTTGAAAAAGGCGTTTGACCGCGTCTCTCACGAACATCTGATTGCTAAACTAAAATGTATGGGCATTACAGGCAATTTGCTTCAGTGGATTAAAGCATTCGTAAACTCCCGGCGACAACGTGTAGTTGTCAGAAACGCCGTATCACCATGGGTTGACGTACTTAGTGGAGTCCCGCAGGGCTCGGTCTTAGGCCCCGTACTATTCCTACTATTCGTAAATGATGCCGATAATCATAGCACCAGTAAGATATATATGTTCGCAGATGATACCAAAATTCTCCGACGGCTCCACTCAACATACACGTATGTAGATGTTCGATGTCTTCAACAAGATATAAACAGCATATCAGAATGGGCTGCAAACGACCAAATGGAATTCAATGTATCCAAATGTGTATGTCTTCACTTTGGCAAAAACAATCCTGGGCATACCTACAAACTAAATAATGCCGACATACCAAATTGCTCAAGTGAAAAAGATCTTGGTGTACGTGTTGCAGATACTCTAAAACCATCTAGTCACTGTGCAGAAATAATACGTGTAGCCGAACGAACGTTGTGGGTAATAAAACGATCATTACAATTCATAACTAAGACAACGTTCCTCCCAATATACTTTGCCCTTGTTCGATCGCGATTAGAATACGCAAGTGTAGCATGGTGTCCTCACTATCAACGCGATATCAAACTCATCGAAGACGTCCAATGACGTGCCACAAAAATGTTACCGACCATTCGTAACTTATCTTACGAACAACGGTTGACGATTCTTCAACTGCAAAAACTGGAAACGCGCAGACTCAGGGCCGACATGATAATGATCTATAAGATGGTGCACAATCTTGTCGATCTACCAATAAGTAGATTTTTCGACACTGTGATCAGCGATCGCACGCGCCAACAGCACCCATTCAAACTTCGTGCTAAAACTACACCCAAATTAGACGTTGCTCGATTTAGCTTTGCGTACAGGACGGTTTCGTTTTGGAACAGCCTTCCTTCTGACGTGGTTACAGCGAGTACTATAAATAGTTTCAAACGTAAGCTGCACGACTCGGGATGGCTACCACTGGTTTGAAAATGTCTCTGGCTGCTGCGTCCGTTGCTATCTTCAGGACTGCCACACTCAATGCACCAATCGTTGTTCAGTCGAATTAGCCATCAATCAATTACATCCAAAGAATGCCAGCCGAAATATCGGCTCGCTCTTTCTCGCGATCTTCACTACAATCTCACCGGTATGCTATGCGAGGAAGAGCATATCTGGTGAGTTATCTGGTGAGTTAACTATAACTTTGTCCAAAGAGTCTAGGCTAACTGTCGGACAAACCTAAGTCAAACTGCACAAAACTTAACGTAAACGAGCCATAAGCGGCGTGTGCGCCAGGAGCAGGCCCGAGACAACCTTTTTTGTCGGGTGTAGTTAAAATTTGCTGTGATATCCGTTGGTCCTCGGCCTCTCCGAACGCACACCTGTCTTGCACAACAAGTATAGTATAATATACATAACATTTTATGCACACATTATCCCAGCAATTTTGGTTCACGAGGATCGATCGGGCACCCCTAATCGTTGTCCCTGTCTTTCATAGTTGATGCCAAAATCATCCCGTGCTCCTTCGGGTGGTGGAGTGTGACCTTACGAGTATAACACAAATGAATACAATTGTTTATTTTCATAATCAATACAATATTACGCAATTATATCAATTCATAGGGAGGTCACACTCCACCGGTGTCCGGTCGTCCATTCCCTCCGTTCCCTACGAATTTGTATGCGTTTCAAGCGTTTTATCGCTTTCATAAAAATCGGGCTGTTACACATGAGGATTAAATGAATTTTGGGGCATGGTTTGTGCCATAATTTGTATTATGATAATTATATTTTTTAACCAGGCCGAAATAACAATTTTGCGTGGTTAACTTCAGCATTGAAAGTAATTATTAAAAGATGTTAGTTTTAGGGAAATGTGCATGCTATTGCGAAGTTTGTGAATTGTTACGCTATTTTTCCTGATAACGCGAGCGCAAGTTATACCGACCTAAGCACTGTTGCTCAACAGTCGAAGATTGAGGCAACGTACTTACAACCATTGTTGACTTTATTTCACTATTACTGTGGCTTGTGGTCCCATCAGTACTTAGATCTCCATCAATAGATCCTATTGCATGGAAATTTTCGTAAGGAAGCGATTTCTCACCGCAACGGGAATAACTGGCATCGCCAATTGAATCCTGCGCTGCGGGGATTATGTCGCTTTTGCTCGCAACGTTAGGTTGCAGTGATGAATTTCGTGAATCCACCTTACGACGTTTAGCACGTGGCATCTCGTGAGAAGACAGCTCGTTACCGTTAATTTCACAATTAGGGCTGCCATTAATCGCCGAACGTTTACTCTTTTCTCTACCGACTTCGTTGTTTGTTGCACAGGCGCGATATATGCTCTAGTTCCATCTTCTGTTAATCGAGACAAACGATACGGCCCTGTTCAGTGTCTAGCAAGTTTTTTTGACTTCCCACACACTACTGGTACATGTAAATACAATCGCCTTCAAGAAATGGTAACGAACAAATTTTTTATCATGCTGGCAATTCTGACGATATTGAGCCACTTCGATAGTCGACTTAGCCATATTCCACGCGTCTACCATACGACTTGCAGTTGTATTTACATATTCACATACAACGTTCTGATGTGGCATCGCTATCTCTAAATCCAATGGAATGACGGATCTCGACCGAAGTTCAAAAAATGGCGACTCTAATTTCATGTACACTGTTTCTGTAAGCAAAGCAAAAGTATGGTAATATATCATCCCAATCGTCTTGTCGTTGGCTAACGTAGAGGCTTATCAATTGTCACACAGGATGGTAAGCAGTTGTATTTAACTTTCTAATACCGAATAACTGGAACACATCTTGCATGACCCGTGCAATCAAGTTGCGGCCTTGGTCGCTTAGCAGACAATAAGGCACACCGTACCGACATATCGATTGCTCCACCATTATTTTCGCTATTGTTATAACTTTGTATCCTCCAACATTCGATCTACTTGGTGAAGTGATCCATAAACACAATAACATATTTATTGTTACGTTTTGTTTTCGGAAGCGGTCCCAGGATGTCACATGCTACCAAGTACCATGGAGCAACTGACCTATTCGGTTGCAACGGTGGTGTAGTCCATCTCGTTGGATTTTTTCGAGTAGCGCACGCTCCACAACTGACGCTTCTTCAAAGACAGTCGGGCAGTAATAACGTGTTGTCACTTTACATAGGGTTTTTCTCATTCCCATGTGTCTTCCAAAAACAAATGATCATGACAAGCATTCATGACTTGGGCACGATACTGTTTGGGCACATACACTTGTGCTTCGCCCCGGTGCAGGCCTCGATGATGTAATGGGTCATTTAAGATAACAAGTCATTTAACTTGTATACTAGACACACATTGAATTGTATTTATTTTTTGTTTGATTACTTCATTTTCTGTGGAGATTGAGTAATCTTTCTCCTTTTCGCATTTTCTACTTTTAACGGGTAAATTGTGTGCGTTGCTTTATGTGTGCCGTATAGTGAAATTGGGAATTTGGGAAATTGAAAAACGGAGAAATTGTATCGCAAAGTTGGGAAATCGGGAAATTGGGAAAACTGAAATTGGGAAAACAGAAATTATGAAACGGAGAAATTGTATCGTGAAATTGGGAAATCGTGAAATTGGGAAAACAGGAAATCGATCTGAATCGACTGGTACCAAAATCAGCTCTGTATCATCAAAATTGACCAAATTCGGGCTGGGGGATAATGGAAAAGAACCCGCGGGACTCCATAACCGCTGAATTATGCGCATCAGTGAATTATTCTAATCGAACGGAAGTTGTCTGATCACCAAAAAGGTAAAAGATTTCAAACGGTAGTTCAGTGCTTGTACAGATCAATGAGCAAAAGGGGAAATAATGTGTTGGCCCCCGATTTAGGTCCGGCACTCTTACACTGAATTACACGGATGTTATATAATTGTTAATTCGTTATTAGTTATGTTTTTCTTCGTTTTGCCGCAAGCGATTGTAGCCAAATAAAATGTCTGAAGTGTTCCATTTCCAAAACGATAACCAGTTTAATCCCAGGGACAACCAGCTAAATCTCAAAGAAAATCACTTCGATCATTGAACATCAGAACACGTTAAACGATTATTAAACACAGCGGGTCTAAACATGCAAAGTCAAGGGCAACTCCAAGGAAATAAAATTTGATTTAGAGGCGACGCCAGCAGTTGTATCAGCCTCGACCTGAGTAGACACACCGGCATGCATGGGGACTGCACATGAAGCTATTTTGCAAGGTTCGGCGGCGGGCAGCCGAGACCCGGCTGCGTGTGGCTGAAACATCTTGTTAAATCTATGGCCCAGTCGACTTCCGGGTGTTCCCGTTTTCCTGCGGGAAATTTTATTTTATTTGCACGTGTGTCTTGTATACAAGACACACACTGAATGGTATTTATTTTTTGTTTGGTTACTTCATTTTCTGTGGAGATTGAGCAATCTTTCTCTTTTTCGCATTTTCTACTTTTAAAGGGTAAATTGTTTGCGTTGCTTTATGTGTGCCGTATAGTGAAATTGGGAATTTAGGAAATTGGGAAACGGAAAAATTGTATCGCGAAATTGGGAAATCGGGAAAACGGAAATTAGGAAATGGAGAAATTGTATCGTGAAATTGGGAAATCGGCAAATTGGGAAAACTGAAATTGGGAAACGGAAAAATTGTATCGCGAAATTGGGAGATAGGTAAAACGGAAATTAGGAAACGGAGAAATTGTATCGGGAAATTGGGAAATCGGGAAAATAGCAAATCGGCAAATTTGGAAAACGGGAAATTGGGAAAACAGAAATAGGGAAACGGAGAAATTGTATCGGGAAAGTGGGAAATCCGGAAATTGGGGAAACGGGAAATTGAGAAATCGGGAAAACAGAAATTGGGAAACGGGGAAATTGGGAAATTTGGAAATCGGCAAAACAGAAATTAGGAAACGGAGAAATATCGCGAAATTGGGAAAACAGGAAATCGGGAAATTTGAAAATCGGGAAATTGGAAAACAGGAAATCGGGAAAACGGAAATTAGGAAACGGAGAAATTGTATCGGAAAATTGCGAAAACGGGAAATCGGGAAGTTGGGAAAACGGAAATTGGGAAACGGAGAAATTGTAACGGGAAATTGGGAAATCGAGAAATTGGGAAAACGTCAAATCGGGAAAACGGGAAATCGGCAAGTTGAAAAAACGGGAAATCGGAAAATTGAGAAATCTGGAAACTGGGAAAACGGGGTATCTGGATGGAACTTAGAATATGTTAGCAAACGGTAACTTGATAATTGGGAAACAGATAAATGTTAAACCGGAATACTAAAAAAATGGGAGAATGTTGTGAAATCCAAAAGCGAAGAAATTTTGGAAACGGACAGTACGTAGGGAAACAGAAAAACATTG
>JASANE010021406.1:0-25271 GCA_030248225.1 Trileptium ribeirensis
CAGGGCCGAAGCGGCCCTGTTACAAAATAGGTAGCTGACACCAATCATTATGCTGTGTTCACGTTATAATGTCCCCAACGTTTGGAACCTATGCACCCCATACAGTGTCAGGCACACTGTCGACAACGTGGTGTCTTAGACACCCTGTTTTTTATAAATTTTTTCAAAGGTAGCTAGCTAGTCGTCTTGTCACTTGTCGACAGTGTCAAGCACATCGTGTCTTCTTGTTGTTTCTTGACATTATTTCATTAACATCCATATGGCCTATATACAAATATCGAGAATTTGAAAGCAGCTACACAGAACAGTTGACTAGTGTACCTCGTTAGCTACACATGGTGTCCGTTACAGTTAATTGCCACCATATTAGTAGCTAAAGGTTGTTCAACACTGTAAAGAAACAATGTAGTAGCTAGGGGTGTGTCGTACACCGTCGGAAACTGATTTACTGTATGGGTGTCACCCTGACTGTCTATGCGGTAGGGTCACAACTACAGGAAGACAAAAGGTCCAAACAGCGGTGACATTATAACTTGACCGTCGCATTAATAACATCAAACAAAGCTTTAAGAAACACATATAAATTTATATAATATTATATCTGTTTCGGTATAGTAATATCATAAAATCTTATTTTACCACGTGATCAACACACTAATTTACCTAGGTGTTGAAGTTTGGGGGAGCCACGTAGAAATCAAACCGGTTCGAAATGTCATTTGCAAAGTAAGTTTTTGTTGCCTTGGTGTTGTTATATTTTATTTTACATTTGTACTAAATTAATTTATCATAACTTTGTCGAACATTATGAATAGTAAGCCTTAGTGTATTGTCCGCTGAGATTTTTATATACTATAGTTGAAAAAGGGCCGAAATTTTTGGCCGACCGGGACAGTTGGTAATCTAGATCGGTCCGAAGCTGTAAAATATTGGCCCTGCTCGACCCAGCCCGTTTGTAATAGGGCCTAAGCTCCTTCGATATGAAGGATACTGTAGACATAAAGATATAAAAATAAACATGGAATGACCACGACAAAAAATTTATAAAACGAACCCATGGTTATCAAACTGTGTGCGAATCATTTGATCTTTGACAAGAAGTATTAAAATCGGATGCGAAATTTTATCGCCCGACCAGCACCTTTGTAATAGGGTGTCGGCCCTCCCGGGTAAAATTCTCACCTCGAATCCATAATTGTTTAGTTATACTCGGTTGAGGTTTTTTCTTACCCCACCGTTAGCCGGAAATTTATCGATTTTAGAGATACAGTGTCAGTTTTGGTAGTATTTGGCCCAGCTCGACAGCTCGGTTAAAAGTGTTCAGCTCGGCCATATTTATAACATTTTTTGTTTTTTGGATTACTTATTGATACAGAAAATTTTTGAAAAGATGTCATAAATGCGGCTGAGATAGACGCAATTTTTCTGAACCGATTTGCCAAGATGAGTCAAATGGTACGTTACCGCTGCATCTTCAAAATTGATTAATTTCGACTTGACGGGAGGATAAAAGAAAAATAAATACGGTAATGTTCAGCTTTTCTTCGTTCTGAATACCGCTCAGTGTTTGTCTACTGTATGAAACAGCGACCTTTTTTAACGTATGTATTAACTGCGATTTTGAACATTATTCAAAGGAAATGTATTAAAATTACATTAGCTCATACGGCGTATTCATAGTTGTAGTTGATGCTCATATTTGAATTACGCCCGCATAACTGTCAAGAATATGTTGACACTACTGTTAATGCGATTTTATACGCCTCTTGCGTCTCGTGTATGCTACATTATCTTGACAGCGATACCTAAGCGCATGCAACTTAATTTGAATTCCGTATAATAATGCACTTTATCCAGCGTTGCTGTTTTACTAGAATAAATTGACTTCAGTCACATAAAATTAATTGTAACATATGATAGATTATTGCCGTTGGGTGTCTACCGTAGGTGTGTGCAGATATAAAACTGTGATCCTTTTTTGGGCTTTACGGTAAATGCTAACGTCAGCATTATATCATAGCATAGCAAGTCCTGAATATTGCTATCCACTATATGTAGTTACGCGCAGATAACAGTTGCCGAACAACATAAATTTAGCAAAATGTAATTTTCTATTTATTACTGAATAAATTTATCCTAAGGTAGATCATGCTGTTGCAGAGTTGCAATATGTGATGTTAAACATGATTTTTACTACAACATCTATAACTCGAGATTCGATTGAGAGAATTTCCTAAATTGTTATCACTGAGTGCGATCATATAATGGCACGTGCAAATAATTTTATTTGCCTGGATTACCTTTATTTGCAAGGAGTTGAATAAATGCTCTATTTCGGGCCAAAATCAGTTCATATTAAGACGTTGTCGTATATGACCTTAGTAATGATATAAATACTTCATAAAACACTAACGTTGTTAAAACAGCATATTTTAGACCAACACGTGAAAGGTTGAGCTGCTGTTATTTATAACTTGGAGATTGGGTGGTACAATTTGGACCAAACTTTCATAGTCCATACAGGATCAGATAGAAAGCTTGCAAAATATATACCAGGGCAGCAATCTCTCCACCAGAAAAAAGCTTGTGCTTTTGGGAATTTAGTGTAATTTTGCTGGTATCAAATATTATATATTTGGAAATGGTTGCTGGATTAAAATAAATATTTACGGTACATGTGAAAAGATATTGCTAACACAATGGCCTCCACGCAGCGTCTAGTATAAAACTATGCTATAAGCATGTAACAAGTTAGTTCTATAATTGTCTTATCGTGCATGCTGAAGTTACATAATACATGTTTATGTAACTTTCTCGTTAAAGCTAACTCGTGCTACTGCATTCGTTAGAACAAATAATATTTAGGCTTACGAATTTTTGAATGCACGATAAGCCATACTACAGTTTTTCATTTTTAACATTGACATGTGGGCCGATGAAAACTATAGCATCTTACGGATCAACAATACGTGACGGTAGCTGTGGTGTGCAATTTACATAAAACTGATAATTTACATTTAATTGCTTTGCATCGTAGTGTACCTGTTGACTGCCATTTTTGCCGTTTATAAAGGCCTTACATAAAACCTCAAAAAATGGCCGCTAATTTCAAAGATTTGACATAGGTGTTATTGAAATGTCCTTGTAGCTCGTAATCTGCTAATCTCGGCCATTTGTAATGATAATCCTTGTATTATTTAATAACATTTAATGTATAAACTACGATAAGATGAGCATATCTGTGTAGAAAGCGAAGTAGTTTATGTTACGCAAAGCAAGATTAATCGCGGCGAACTGGCTTGCGGTCTTTTGCTTTATCCCAAAATCTCTCGCCTTGTTTCAGCGTTAATTTCGTTTTCTAGGACTTTAATTATGACGATATACCGCGTTTTACGAATTGGAATGACGTTAAGATCTTATTACGAGTTCTGTAGATTGTAAAGAAACACGGATATACACCAAACGGGAAAGGTCATACAACTATGTAAAATTGTAGCGTAAAAAAGTTAAATTGCAAGAAACACGTACATATTTACAAAGTTTAGTAAAGAATAAACGCAAAACGGTATACTTGCGGCTTACTTATACTAAAGGTTGAACTTAAATTATAATTTTTGATATTATATTTAGAATATAACAAAAATTTTCACGTACAATGTTTAATAAATTGTCACTGATGCTGGATCATAGTACGGGCCTGTTTGCGTACCATTTGGGTTGAGGCCTTCTCTCAGTTAAGAATTGCATAGTTTTTACAACTTTTAACTGTCAGATCGATCTATTAAGCCGACCTATAACGTGTGAGTACAGTCTCGATTTAATTTTACAATAGACCCTTTTGCATAAAGATTTGTAATTTGTTTCAATATCCACACTTTGATAAATAACAAATGTTTCTTCCAACAAGTTCGGTTTGAACTTCCGAATTCAAAATTTAAAGGTATTAATTTTGATCTCGTGCGTTCACTTTTACGTGTGTTTCGAATAAAAGTGTTAGTCAACTTTAAATTATATCTCAGTTTGTAGTAATTTCTGCATCATAACTAATTGAGAATACAGGTGAGTAAGCTCCAACGAAACATAATTCTAGGTGTGTTAGGTAATATTTCCGGTTTGGTTCTATACTACAAACTTAAGCGTGTGTGCAATCGTCACTCGAATATCGTTGCACATTTTCATGCGTAATGTGTTAAATATCCAGCCATGTGTACGCAGCTATCATAAACGTCGCTACAATAATAATGTGACAAAATACTTTCACTTATGGCTGCGGCACACTATTCGAAAGTGGGGTGGGTGGCTTAAAGTGTGGGGAGTTAAGGTGGGGACATAAGGAACAAAATACTTTCGCTTAGGGCCGCAAAACGCTATTCGAAAGTGGTGTGGGTGCCTCAAAGTGTGGGTAGTTAAGGTGGGGACATAAGGAACAAAATACTTTCGCTTAGGGCCGCAAAACGCTATTCGAAAGTGTGGGTGGGTGCCTCAAAGTGTGGGGAGTTAAGGTGGGGGCATAAGGAACAAAATACTTTCGCTTAGGGCCGCAGCACGCTATTCGAAAATGGTGTGGGTGCCTCAAAGTGTGGGTGGTTAAAGTGGGGGCATAAGGAACAAAATACTTTCGCTTAGGGCCGCAGTACGCTATTCGAAAGTGGGGTGGGTGCCTCGAAGTGTGGGGAGTTAACGTGTTGCATAAGGAGAAATTGCATGCGCCATCAAGGATAAATACCATTTTGCTGATTTTTGAAGAAAAGTGTGGTCGCGCACTCCCCACCACCTTCTTTCTGTGTCCATGCTTTCGTTCTACGACCCTAAACGCGATGGTAACCCTTGTTGGCAGGATATATTTTTTAGAGTTTGCTGAGTTTGAAATCACTGGGAATAGTCACACCCAAACCGTACAGGGAATTTAGTTATGTGTTTCATTTAACTCAACGCAAATAATAAACATTTGATTATTTTTCCTACACGTAATAACTGGCTCATGAAATTCCAATTTTGCTCGAACGATTATACACGGCGAACCGTGTTCTACATATCTTTCATGGACCTGAGACATTTTTGGACATTTGTATACTGCATCTTTTAGGTGCTGCGCTAGTTTATAAACCCTGCTCTATTCCTTGAAAGAGAAACCGTACAAATTCGAATTAGGCTGGGTCGAATTTGAATAAATATAATGTTAGATGAATGCGAATTGAACTTCATGAGTTGGTAAAAGTTGTACATGTATAACATTTTTAATTATAACAAATGAAACTGTGATAAACATAGTCGTTTGCTGGAATAAGCGGTTTTCATTTTGTTAAGTTTTATCCCGTCAAAAAGTTTCGTTTTATCCCATCTATAAAAAATATTTTCGTACAATCATCTTCAGAGTTGCCGATTCAAAAGTGTAAAGGGCGGAAAAGCAGACCTGATTAATATCAGGCCGTGCAGGAATACGTCTGATGACTGGATTTTTAGCTTTTGAACACTTTAAGATATATATGTTATGTAATCTGCGCAGAAAAAGTTTTTAAACAATTACTCAGAGATTTTTTCAAGATTAGAGCTGCGCGGAAGCAGTCGTAATTAATATCAGGCGGTGCAGGAATACGTCTAATGACTGGATTTTTAGCTTTTGAGCAGTTTAAGATATAATATATGTGTTATGTAATCTGAGCACAAAAAGTTTTTAAACAATTACTCAGAGATTTTTTCATGATTAGAGCTGCGCGGAATTACTACGTGTTTCCAAATACTATTTTAGTGTAAACAGTGTCATTTTGGTAGGGTCAAAATATGTGGGAAGCACGAGCCGAGAGTATCCAGTTTGAATTTATGAAAATTTGTGCAAATACACCCTCTTTTGCTCAAAAATAAACTCTGATTTCTACTATTTCTAATGGTAAATCGCCTGAAAATATTTCCACGATAGTTACAAATACTTGTAAACATGTTACATAATATAACAAAAATTAGTTTCCATCCCCTTTAATGTAGTGGCACAACTTACTAATTCCTTTGGATATATAATGGCTAAAACATAGCATTATAAAGTCAGCCAGCTGTTGTGGAATTTAACGTTTTAGGCGCAGCAGTACAGTTCTGCTGATTATGATGCATAAAGGCCTTGTTGGCTTCTTATTGACAGCGGCCGCAAAATAGGTGTTGGCATTATGATTTGTAGTGCGGTACTCCGGATAGTATTTGGTTCGTAATATAACATTTTTGTGTCATTGTAGGTTTTGGCATTGGCAAAACTGCGTCCAATTAATTTTAGTAGTAACGGTGTTCAATTTCGTTGGTTTGTCAGTATGGCGTTTCGGCACCTTAAATACGGCTTTTCGTTCTGCTGAACCCCCAGTTCGGAATACATCAGTCATCAATCGCACAGCACTAACTGTTGGCGAAAAGTCATTGTATTCGACCATTGGCTACAAAAATTCCTTATATATTAGTGATGCTAATTCGAGATCGCAGCGTAGACTTTCAGTGTCCGATTTAACTAATAGCTTAAAGCGCACAATTGTAAACAACAGCTTGACACGATTCCATATTAACTATAATACTAACACGACCGTATACGAAACTACTGTGCCGATAACAGCAGAAAACATTTCAAACACTACGGCGGCAGAAGTTGTTAAACAACCTACTAGAGTGCGAAAGTACAGTTCGTCCAGGCAAGATATAGCCGATGAACAGCAATTGTTACCTCAAAACGGTAGTTTACTATTATGTCCAGTTGTACCACCCGTTTTAGGTTAGACACGTTTGTTTTTGTTTTTGTTGCATATTTTGCCGTTTACTAAATGATAGATGAATATTCTGATGTGCTAAAGACGGAATGGTGAAGTAGGAAGATGTTCCTGGTGGACTGTAAAATGCACTGGTGTGATCTTCGCATCTGTTTCGAACAAAGTTTATCATAGGGGATTATCGCTTAAAGTGCAATTTCCGAAGCTTGTTAAATGTGTGCTTGTAGTTCATTCATTCGATAAATATCAGTCATTTCTGGTGAATGCCATTGTAGTACCTTGCGAACGGGTTGATTAGTGCAGAAAATTTATTGGTATAATCCCATTTATAAACATTTGTTATTCTCCATTTGTTATAATAATAAGAGTTGAATTAGCCTCTTTTACAGCCAGAATTTTTAGATTCTGTTGACGATGTTTATCTTCAAATCCATAACACACAGACGCGAAGTAGTTGTTTTTGATGCAAACTCGCATATTCCTATCTGTCCCACGTAGACGTATGTTTCCGCTAGTATAATCCCGTAGTATAATAATTCGCATCGTTAGTAATTTTTCCCTAAAATTTTCAGCGGGGAATTTAGGGTACATGACAAAACTTACACGCTATCATAAATAATTTGGCTGCCATAAATGATATCTTTAATTTTGAATAGCGATATTTGTAGGTTTTGTTTATTTTGCTAAATTGCTAAATTAGGGCGTTGTGCAATTCATGTTTCCTCAACGGTTTCAGCTCTTGTCTCCACTGCAAAGCACATTTATGAGTCCTCAATCCGGCTGGTAAACAAAGGCAAAACTGTAAATTTTCCTTGCTGTAATTCAACCATCTCATTGTATTTTCGCTCATATCGGCATTACAGTTAGTAGGTATACTGTCGTGGCGCGTTTCTTACCTTGTCGTATTTCTGTTTTTAATATAAAAATCCTAGTTGGTCAGTAATTTTGCAGAGGAAAAAGCTTGATTTTAAAATGGGGCTTTGAAAACGCTTCTATTAAATCCGTAAGGTTTACATTCAACACTATCGTCATTTATTGTACTATTGTTTTAATTTTAATTGGTGTTGAATTAGTTATTGAGCTCGTATAGCCTATATTTTTAGTAGGTCCTATCGCTGTGTGGAAAGAAGAGGTGTCTTTCGACGAAATCTTTCAAAGATATCCAAATTTAGAGCCTGGCGGTAAGGATTCATTGTTGGTATTAATTTTGTTACAGAATGTATGTGAACATTAAGGACTATTAATGAAGATCATACCGTACACTTTTGAGGATAGATCAAATGGCTAAAGCACCACATTTAGTGCACCCTGTGAAATGAAGTTAAAAAGAATCGTTAGCAATGTCCTTGGATAACATATATCTCAAAAATGGTAGACTGGCTGCAGCATAAAAAGGTCTTTTTTCTATTAACTATTATACAGATAGGTCACGTTTTTATTTACATGGCCGACAAGGTACTGGAGCGTGATTCTATACTGAACCTTCTAGATATCCTTAGGCGGCGTATATCAGTCTTCCGGGCTGAAGTTTACTATATAATTCCTCCGTGTGCTTAGTCGTTATTAAATCTGGATTCACGAATAAAAAATATTTACATTAATACTAACAGCAAAAGCCTCACTTCTACCATTATCAGATCCAAAACAAGTAGCTTGTCTTATCGTCAAGGTGGTGAATTCGAGTGTTGAATATGTAAATTAGAGAGATATGCTTAGCTATATTGAGCATTTTCCTACTATTGCCGTGCGTAGTAGCACTCAGGACCTAGGACTCCACTTACTACACAATTAAATAAATACCTAACTTAATATTTAACTAAGATAAATAAAACGGCAATAAAGTAATGAATTGTTTGAATTAACAAGGTGGATCTAAGGGTCCAAATAGTAAATTAATATTAACGCTCGAGCAAACTTTATGAACAACAAGGCGGACCCTTCTATCCGGCCTAGGTTTTAACTTAAGCTTAGCTCGACCTAGTCAATAAAATTTATCGGAGCACCCCTGTGCTCTCAACATAAATTTTTGGAGCAGCCCTCTGCTCTCAATAGACCCACCAATATATGAAGCACCCCTGCGTTCTCAATAGGCCACTAAGAATGGAGCACCCATGTGCTCTCAATAGTAAATTTTAGGAGCGGCCCGTCTGCTCTCAATAAACCCCAAATTTGTTAAACTCAGAATCAGCGCTAACTCTGGGCTCGAAATAACAAGGTGCCACAAGGCCTGTAAGCTAAGACAAATTTATAACAAAAGACTCTACTTACTCTGAGATCTCCGATCGCGACTGACTCGCTGAGCGAAAGCGAACTCAAATTATATACACCTAGTATGTGAGATAGCGAAGTCTGGACAACCAGTTCAAATTCCATGAAATTTGTAAAAAATTGTAAATATTTAAAAATAAGTTGAGCGCATATACAACGCAGCAATAGTGCCATACGGGTGACATTTAAGTGGATTACATGCTGCCGATATTATTGTAAAAAATTACTTGGATGCAGAAGTTATAAGAACTTTCATAAAATCCTGCACGATACAAAAACATTTTAAAATTTTGCCACACAGAAACCAATATTATTTGATATTTTATAAATTAATATTCAAAAACTTTGCAATTACATTTGTAGCAAAATAAGAAAACTAGTAATTTCAAGAATTCTCACGAAAACTTGCTAAGTTTGTAAAAAATAATTTAGCAATCGTCGCAAAAATGATGTAATAACTTGTCATTTGATTAACATATAAAGCATTGTAAATTTATAGCCCACTACAGGCAGCTTGTAGCTCACAAACAAAAATTAAAATTCACAAAATTTATTTAATGTCATTTCGACAAAAAATCGGTAGTTCGTCAAAATCAAATAAAAAAACGTATGCTATATGTAACAGAATGTATTCAGGTAGATATCGCTATAGCATGTAATAGTGCATCAAGGCTGCCATAATTAATAATAACAAGATGCGTGAAAGTGCTATTACCATGCTCGATATAATCAGGCTTTACAGCCGGTTCATACTTACTTCGAACGCTCGGTTCGACCACTCTTTCATTACACAATATCGACTCCAATGCCTATGGATTCGTTAAATAGAACCCATTTTCCTTACTACTTCCCTTATTGTCAAAACTATCTAGTATAAGTAGGAATTCAAGTTTCCAGCACAATAATTTAAATACCACTTTGGATTACATGGAAGACAACCCAGCGCCGACCTGGCATGACAAATATACCCTTATAAGAAAAACAACATTGTGTTGGGGACGAACTTATATCTATTAACGATGCATATTATCTTCAGCATGCAAACGTTTACATGCACTTCATAATACAAGGGTTGAATATTTTTCACGTGGGTTAACTAATTCCAAGTAGTATACTATACCATAGATTTTATGTAAAAGTGTCCCCTTTTTTACGATTGAAGGTTTTTTTAAAAGAAACCAGATCTTGTATTTTTCCGCCGTATTGAGCACCTAAGTTATTAAATATTAGTAAAACCGTTACAACGGCGAAAATCTCCCGATTTGTGCGCAACGCCAAGGAATACTCCCTGAAAACAATTCATTAAAAGTTATTTAATAGTCATACCACGATGTGTATCGAAATTCAACAAATGTCTTCCACTTCGTTGTACTGAGAATTGAAATCGATTTCCACGTTTTCCAAAAGAATAAGTAAAGGAAGCAGGATAAGATTACCCCACCCTGATAATTTAATCTTTACGGGGTAGCATATAAAGAATTACTTTGTGCCCAAATAGATGACACCTATAAAGACCTATCTAATCCAATAAGGTTTAGGAAGGAAATAAGGCCTATTTAATCCAATAAGGTTTAAAGGAATTTCAAATGGCAGAATATCTCAAAATACATCTTAAATACAATGTTGGTGTCAAATATTCGGTAAGAATTAAAAGTATATCGAGTGTGCTGATTTATCTTAATTTTGTCGACTCTTACCTGTTTTTAGATATTTTGTGGAGTAAAAAATAAAAACAGTAAAATAATATGTAAAAATAATGCTTTTCGAAAGCATGAGTCCTCCTGCCTTTCAATATATAATTTATTACTGAAATAACGTATACAAGACATTTGCGGTAGCCAGTCTTAAATAAGCGATTTCTTTTTTGTGAAATACAAAGCTGCCGATGAAATTTTTGATATGAATTAAAACAAGTTTGTGTTTTTAATATTGAAAAACTATAGGCCCGTTTTGTACCATCAAAGTTCCATTACATCTTGTTCACGAACTGACATGCTCTAATTTCACACTAATAACTTCATGAAATTGCCATTAGTGGATTTACAAATCTTCAGGGTAGCAATTAGCCTATTTTGATTTTTTAATATTCTGTAAAGGGTATAAATTTGACGTCAAGTGTTACAAAAACCGAATTATCCATATGTTTATCATGCATTAGCGTGGTTCATTATGATGCCATTTTTATGTTCACCAATCCAAATAATCAAATAAATACAACATTCTTCGAGCACGATAAAAAAAATAACTTTGAAAACCAGAATGGCCAGGTAACGTATGGTAACCACATCGAAACCACTGGTAAAACTCAACTGATGACATATAAGCTAAAATAATACCAAAGACAATACTTCTACTACTAGTCGTAGCGAAATAATCGTCATTTACCTTGTTTAATACAAATACATGTTATCGTATAGTATATGAAATGTGAGATTAATAACTTACTGTAGCATTTTTAGCCCAAAAACTTGCCGTTTTCTTGGATGCAACTCAAATTACTTCTTTTAAATACAAGCTGACGAGTACTGTTGTACTCAACCGTCGTTAAAACTGAAATTGTAAGAATCGTCGATCGGTTATGATATTATCAAGTCTAAACTGTTCCGCAATGATCAAAACAGGAAGTAAGAAGCAATCCAGGCCACTAAAGCCTTTTAATGTTAACTGCTTTAACAGGAGAAAAAAAGCAAAATGTGCCGCAAATGAAGGAACGCCAGTTGATGGTAAACGCAAAGTTTCTTAACACCACTACCTCTGCCAAGTATTACAGAGCTCGGGTGCGTGAATTCAAATGTAATCGGCTACGAATTCACGAGAATACGTTTGACCGTTTGTTTGCGTGACACTTATGGATTAATATTTACATAACAATGTTAGGTATGTGTGTAGTACCAACCTTAATTCACAACCGATAACCCTAAAATGAAATAGGTAAATGCATTCAAATATATGTGTTTGTTGGCAGGACTAACAGCACTAGTAAGATAAGTACGAAACAACTCAAGCCAGCAATACTGCAACCCCTAGGAAGTTAAGGTGTCGCAAAATTTTCATATTCCTGTCAAGACTTATATGTATTAAAAGTCGGTTATTATCAGCCGGAATGAGACCTACTGTTACGCTGGTTCAGGTTACACCGTTGGAAAAGTATTTCATGGGAATTTAGCCATTACAGGATTACAGATGAAAAAACAAATTTTTACGAGATTTTTAGTAAAATATTATGTTGATAGAATTAGGGATATTGCCCTGTAAAAGATGTTTGAGCTTGGAAACTAAGGAGATAAAATTGTTATTTGCTGAATTAAAACTCGGCATTACCTATGTTAAAACAGTCATATTCAGAGGTCCGTTCTGAATCCTTCGATCATGAAAACAAAGTTATTTATAGGCTCAATGTTTGTCTTTTTAACAGTAATGAATTTTCCGAAAAAATAGCCAGGTGTTCTGTGCAACGAGAAATTTTACAATTAGATGAACCCAAATATAAGATCCATTTGGCATAGCAATCCTCGCCAGAAACTACATATAAAATATCGCCATATGTTTGCTCAATGTGACTATGCATTACCAGACCGGATGGTTGAGTGTCCATCTTGCTCATGTTTTATGTCGCATAACTTCTGTACGCCTTTGTAAAAACGCCAAATATACCAGGATTCATGACGTCTACCGAAAGTCTTATATTTGTTGAAGAGAATATGTAGTACGTAATTAAACGCTTACAGGGCTAGTGAAGAATCAACAGTTGTCAATTGCACCTGGAATGTTCTAATGTGACAAAACGAAGAACGTAACTAAAACGTTTTGTGTGGTTTTGGCTAGATAAATTTTGTCGTCTTCTTATTCCATGTTAAAAGTTCGCACCTTGATGAAGGCGGCAACATGCGCCCCTGTGTGTGGTATATGCATTGCAAATACAAAAGCCACATGAAACACCATAAACAGCATTTCCGTCATAAGTATATTTTTTGTCAAAGGTTAGTTGTATCCTAGTTAGATGCTTTTGGAAATATTAATAACAGTGAGAAAACTTGATCGAAATATAATTCAAATCGCAGTAGCAGGTCCGAAACGCAATTATTTCAAAACTGACTCTGCATACCAATAGTAACGATGACAGACAAAACATTACATATATAAAAATATTATAATCATCGGCATGTGATAATCGTTAATTATAAAGAGATTGTAGAGATGGTCTAGCTTTTGCCTGAATAGTTAATGTTTGGTACTACCAACAGGGTAAGATTATCGGTAGTTATGGTTTTGATTGTTTATTCTTCACTGAAGAAATTTGTTACTTATTTTTTATAACATAGATTACTAATCGAAAGGTGATATATCAGAACTTAAGCTTTAAAACTTGATTTTTTGCTAAATTTATTAGAGTATCGATGAAATACTAAAATAACTGATTCTATGTGTTACTGAAACGACCACCAGTAGAGCGCAGTACTGACTTAATGAAGTACCATACAAATGTGGTCGCGTATACTTAACGCTAAGTGGTAGTAAGCCTGTACCTAGTGTCATAAACTATAATGTCAAATTCTGTCGCGCCGGCGTATAGCTTTCCGGCCTTAAACAATTACCGCTGAAATGTATCGTAGCATATAGAAGACATTAACCCTTTCATGCCCGAATTAATTTAAGTATCGTGCAATGTTTGACAAACTCAAGCCTGCGCCAGGGATCGAACCCGAAACGTACGGCTGAAACTTGTGTACACAAACCACTGAGCTATCTGAGAGCTGTTGCTCGGTTCGTTAAGGAATCTCAAAATGCGAGCGAATAACAACGCACGTTCAAACGTACAATATACGACAAACTTAGTCAACACAACGAGTCGCAATGTGCGTTGGGTCCATTTGGACCTTACGGGCATGACAGGGTTAATCAAAAGTTATGTTATATGCATATGGCTTAAATTTTGCTAACATTTTCGCCATAGACCCGGCTTCTTGTCAGTAAGTATAGCTCAATGTTAGCTTTGTGCATACAAAGGCAACAGATCACATAGATATAATAGCATTTAGTTCATAAGTTTAATAACCCCATTTTTAAGATTTCTTTACGAAAATGAGAGAATGTGACAGCTTCCTGCAATTCTACGCTGAAACCATTAAGCTTTAATTATTTAAAATAAACCACTATGGCGTGACCACTTTTGGTTTTCAAAGGCCGGTGGCCATTTCCAACCGATATACAAAACAGGATTGAGAAAATCTTCGGTCATTTATCAGGTAATACGCAAAATAATTATAGCAACATACGAACCCTGCTTGATAGTACATCTTAAGTTGCCTCAGAAGGCTTCAAAAGCATGTTTATTAGCTTTTCTTGCAACACTAAATCCTATGTCACACCAAGTAATATGTCTGAAACACTGGGCTATCAATAACCATATTAATTTTTATATTCGTGGTATCGTGACCAGAGAAACTACAGTAATAATCATCATTACTTGAAGCGATTTCATGTAACAGCGCGCTATGGAGCATCTCGTACAGTACCACAATAAAACAGTGAAACCAGGGGTCATTTCAGAAAGCGAATTTAAGTTTGTGACCTAATATTGGTAACGCACAGATGCAGTATACCGTCGCTTACAAAGTTCTTAAAAAATAAAAATACTGTTGCGTGATATAATAAATTATCAAAAACAGTTGATTTAAAAATGATGTAAACGAGTATCTATGGATCTAGACTCTTGATATAGAACAGTTGTTAACGGATTTATTTTTCGTCTGCAGAATTGCGTCACCGTGGTAGCAATCTTAGCTAGTATATTCTGCGCTAGAATTTCGTTCTGTGCCGACATAGTAACATAAATTGGCTTCTTAGCAGTTTACGAGAGCTAAACTCAAACATTTTAGAATGACGCAGGGTTGGTGTAGTTGTTTATTTTACAAGAGAAGGCTCGTCGCGTAGGCCTTCTTGCGGTCATGAGCAATGACCTATGAACCTAATAGCGATTAAAATAAGCGCATAACGGAACTATTTATTTATTTTACAATTTAAATCTTTTATGCATTAATTATTTTCAAGATCGGTGGATAAGACTGGATTTTTTGAAGTAAAACGATTTATCCATACATAAACCACTACTCTTAGACTGGAAATAAAATTTCGGTACGTCTACTGACCAGTGCAGCCGTGGTAAGATCAGCATAATCTATAGAATCTATATAATTTAAACCAGCAATAGATGATGACCCCATGGAAAACTACAGACAGATCCCCCGATGGGACTACAATTGCGAACCGCGAAAACTATACAATTATCGGATGTTCGATCTAGTCTAAAAAGGGGGCGGCGATATGACATTATGCGCAATATTTCGACAAACACTATGAGATGAAAACGAACAATTGTTACGAAGAAACTCGAAGAGCGCATAGTAGCAATGTTTTAACTCGACTATTCAGCTAAACCGTCAAAAGATTTTTTTTAATTCCTACGTTACCAATACAAACTACAAAGAAGCTGGTTTGGTTGTTAACATTAGTTTTTTCGCCAACATGCATTATTAAACATCATAAAAAAACTACGTAAATGCGGCTCAGAATTTTCAAATAATTTAAGCTAGAAAACCTACGCTGTCAACAATCGGTATGATCAAGTAATTTTTTCATCAAAAACGTAACTGCAGCAAACATTGTATTGCAATAGTAATATGGCTTTGCTATTAATACGTTAAAAATTATACACAATTCTTCCAACTACTGGAGACGGAAAATCTACCCATATGTTTTACTGGATTCAGAGCCAGGCACATAAACCTACCCCGAAACCTAAGGTATCAAAAGCTGGGCCACCCCTAGTTTTCTCTTCTCAGTGACGCTGCGGCTTCATGATCATATACAAATATCATACTTCCAATTAATCCGAATTTCTCGTCTCCAATGAAATTCGCTGTACCGACGCGCTAGCGTGCTCACACAAAAAAGCGACAGAAACGATACTGCACAAATATTTTACCCTTTTTGCAAATAATTGGTAGGACAGGAAACAATTATTTTAGAATTTGCAAAAAAATAGCTTCCGTCGCCCTTGTAGTACTCTGGTTGGTCATAGAATACTGAAAAATACGAAACATCTTTCAACAGCTGTTTCTCAAAATCATTCACAAAAACAATCTCATATGGACGTTTATACAGCCAAGATTTAATTCCGTCTTTGTTCGGAACATTATTTTCATGTCCACATTCACGCAAAACGTGTCGTACATTGTCTGATTACAGTAAAGAATTGCGAATCCGGAAAAACAAAATTGCCAGAGTCCAACACGACGAAGAAATTGAGTTTATAATATTTCGCCACGCTGCCAAACATGACAGGGGAAATGTCACCAATCCACGGATTGTGAAAACAATGCAACGCACCAACAAAAATACGTTGACCGCTACAATCCTTGGAACTTTAACCTTAAAAATTATGACAATACTTACCACATTTCGACATAACAAAATGTTTATACAAGCAACGAAATATTCATAGAGTAGAGTTTTTAGGCATGAGCACGCTTAAAACGCGATTTCAAAGCTATAATATGTCGTCAGTTGTTTTGTTATGTATTGCATGTACCGCGCTGAGTATTAATTTTGTTTTTCTTTTTCAGTGGTATTTGATGGGTTTAGGGTAGACGAACTCGAATTTCCAGCGTGCATTTCTGTCTCCGTTTGTTTGGTTATATATTGCGTGAAAGGAATATGTAACATCAATTCTGAGTGTAGTGAGTGAAACGAGGGTAGCGAAGTATTTTAATTTGTCAGAGTGGTAAATTTTGACAGTGACCCTCTGGGGTTATTTTAAAGGTGACACGCATAACTCAACTTTGGTTGGGTGGATATACTAGCGCGATAGCAAGTTCGAAAGCTTAAAATCTCTTTAGGCCTAAAAAATAACCGTTACTAATTGTAACTCAACAACCATTCTAGATATCTGGGTCAAATTGGGTTCATTGTGTTGAGCAAATAACACTGAAAATAATGCTTTGCTACGCAATGCTCTTAGAATGCAGCGTTTGGGTCTGAGTGGGTATTAAAATGGACTCATGAGACCCAAAATACACGAAAATGGTAAAACTCCACAACCGTTCGAGGTATACTGTATTTTGTCATATTTTGTTGAGCGATTAAACCTTTTGATAAGCATTTGCGCTCCAGCGTTAAGTCAAAACAGTTTTTCCATGGCCTCGTGGACTCAAAATACAGGAAAATAGTAAATATGTAAGCAACTCCTGGAGGTACTATTAATGTTTTTGATCTCATTTTACAAAGCACTGCATTCTGTTTATGTATTGCTATTGTCTTCGTTTACGCTGCAGTGTGGGGTCAAAACGGATTTTCAATGGCCTCATGGGACCCAAAATACACAGAAACTTAACATCTATGCAACCGCTTGACTTAGTAAAGGTGTTTTCGTCTTATTTTGTATAGCAAAATTCATGCTGTACGTTGCTATAAATAGGGTGCTGCTATTTTTTATTTATTCCACACGGCTGGGTCAAAAACTATTATTTAACCAGCCCATAAGACCCATAATGCGTGCAAATGGTAAAATCTCCACAACCGCTCGAATTATGTGGGATTTTAGCCTCATTTTGCAGAGCAATTGATCCTCTATGTACTTGGACATTAGGAACACAATAATGGGATATTATCTTGTCACGTATTCAAGCAACATGTCTGATATTCGGTAACATATTTTGTATTAATGCGTAATATCAGTTGATGTGTATGGCTCGCTCAATTACATATTCAAAGCCAGAATTCACCACTTCTTGGCGAAAAGACAAACTACTAGTGTATAGGCAATGAATACTACGGTTTGGTTATCAACACTAATATTAAATGTTTGTCTGTGAGTTAAGAGTCGACAAATGCGATTTTAAGGATATAACCTGTTTTCATTTTGGTTATAGATTGATTTGTTTTTTGTTTATAACGGTCTGTATAGTTTTTAGGTATGAACACGATAGTATATATACCAAAATTCAGCATTAGTGTAAAATTCTTGTTCAGATGTTTCCGGGGATTTATGGTTAGCGAACCAGATTTAGGCTGTCGTCACTTATTCGGTTCTAGGTTTTCTGAGCCTTCAGATGAGCTACTATATGTTTTATGACAGGCAGAAAAAATGGTGCTCTTTATCTATGATTTAATTAGCATTATCATGCTTCATTGGTTCCAAATGTTTCACGGTGGTATATACATCAAACACAAAGTCTCTTACACGTGATTACGCCAAATGACATCTATAGATAAAACTACGATCGCTCCGCTTTACACTCACTTTCGAGATACTAGTATTCAGGTGATTGAAATCGTCAAAACCACATAAATGATGCTAAAGCGTTCCTGATCGACCAACCCTTTCAAGCGTTGCATGGCAACGTAATTACTTTTTCGAATTCGAATAAACTAAACAATAACAGAAGAAGGCAATACTTATTTCAGCAGTGAGTTGTGTGGAGTAACAGAAACCCGGTTGTGGTGAAAATTGTGTTTGTGTCCTTGCATAAACGATAAATTTATGTACAACAAGCGTTTAACTACAAGTTTTTTCAGTCAACGCTTTTTGAGCAAACACTGCACGCTACGTTTCAGCTATAAAATAAAAAATTAGATTCACGCGAATAAATAATTAGTCATCATCATTGTGTTTGAAACTGTTATGTCATACTTTTTTGTATTCCAGCAAGTAGCTAAGATTTGTAAGAATTTTATGCTGACTAAAATTAAAATACTAGTAATATAATATAGGGTAAACAATTCAAGAAAGCATGATAATTAATAAAACTTTACCACAATTTGTTTAAAATACTCGCTCAGGCTTCGGTATCATGATAATTAATTTGATCGAATGACGCAACGGGTTACGTTTTGTTGATAATAGGTAATTGTAGGACACGGCAAACCGAAAGATTGCCTTGCACGTTCGCGTGTAGCCATCGTGATTCCGTATCGACGCCGTGAGTCTCAACTCAAGATATTTCTCAATAATATGCATTCATTGCTTCGCAAGCAGCAACTCGACTACGCTATTATTGTTGCTGATCAGGTCTGCTTCGTATTTATCTGTCATCTGCGATACTTGAGCAAAATTTATCTTTTGAGTTAATTTGTTACGATATCTCTTCTTCATGGCTTGATGATGCGAGTGATTTGTAAAGCGATTGTTGTAACATAATATATAAATAGTTTGGCTTATAATTTACTACGATGCTGTCGGCTAAAATTCCATGCTTGGAAACTTGTTCAGTGCGGATCGGTCCCGGTACGTTGTTCACTCCCAGAGAATTATTCAGAAATTTCAGTATATATACGTTAAAGTCATGTTTCAAACAAGGAACACCTCATAATATATAATATTTTTTGAGTATTTGTATTTACTTTTATTTTGTGCGACAATTCACGTCAATTGGTGTTATTTAGTGACGCTGTGTGTTACCGTAAATTATGAATCCTGGCGCGAAGGTATTGTGTAGGAGTGGTTGTCCACAGCCGTCCAAAAAGTGGGGAGTGGCGCATGTTTATACAGCGGGGAAGTTTCAAACTGGGAGATTTGACATAAAAATACTAAATATTTTCATGTAGTTTTACTGCCCTGCGTGTACTTTCAAGCTATAAAACGACGTTTTAGCATTATAAGTAGTGGCATTTTGAACTTTGCAACAATTTGCGAACAAAAAACATAAACTTTCTGACATAAAATTTGTTTGGATTTTGTTGAACATGGTGGTTTCGGCCGAGTGGATGCATACGAACATGGAAAAATCTCACTAACAGGGGGATTTGGAAAGTCGGAAGGGGTCCCTTACTGTGGACAGGTCGGTAGTAACTACACTGTCTCCGCCTACATGCCAGCAAAAATCATAGTCAAAAAGCTTATTTTTTTGTGATGTGTGTCTGCTATTAAAAGCTTATGGCAAGTAATAGTTGTAGCACAGCTATCGTGCATTAAGTGATTAGTACGCACAGTTGTGACGAGTTCAGACGAGTGCATCAGCACGAGTTTGAACGAGCTAAACAACGCACCCGTGCATACAAATCACTTGACGCACGCGCGGCTGTGATACAACTGACTTGTAATATAGCTAATTTAGCTAAACGTGCGTTAAGTCATTTTGATGCACGGCTTTAACTATATAAGCTGTGTTACAATTATCATTATTACACGTTTGCAACAGAGCTCTTCTTTTTTGTTTGATTTCTCCATTCTAACACTAAACAAGAGACCAACCGACTGGTCAACCGCATGATCCGGGCCAGCTATACACTTTTACTGCATTTGCAAAAGGTCTGGTGAAAATGAGAGCAGTTATCAATCCGATTATTATATCGTTCTATATAGGCGCACAATTATAAGAATATATGGCCAGCAAGATAGCCTTCGTAGTGTTCTGTATCACTGCGACATAATTAGCTACGAATTTGTCCACGAATGTATTGATGTTGCACAGTTGTTTACTGTTTGTTACAACACAGTTTTACAATGGCAAATATGAATTTTCTAAGCAAGACATGGTTTTGCGCTGTGTCTTGTAAATAAATAAACAGGGACCCCATGAAAACCTTCGTTCATAAAAATCTAAGCCAATAACTTGGAAACAGCCTCGCAAGAAGTGAAACATGAAATTATAATACGTTTTTCAAGCCATGGGTTATATTATGTAGTGTGGGTTTCGTACTCGTGGCGTCGTCGGAAGTGCATTTACATTTGTGGAATCCCAGAAATTACGACTTTTGCTTTAGCCAGTTTAGATCCAGCAGTGGTAATATTGATAAACGGCGTACACCAGCTCGAGACATGATTGAAAGTTTCTGTGTAATAGTATTACTAATGGACGCCACGCTGTTTGTATATTATCACGTATTGTGTAAGCATTACTTCTTATGAGTTTCAAACGTACTGAATTGTTTGGCATGGTTTGCAATAGTTTTGTCAATTTTATCTGCATATTGTGTTAAAAGCTACAAGGTGCCTACACTGGACTCAGATTGAGTGCTGCGCTTTTTGCGTATCTATTCGAAAATAACAAGTGTACGCCATCAAAATATGAAAAAAACATATTTTAGTGTACTTCACAAGGTGTCCGCGCCGTGCGATGAATGCGTATGATTTATATAATTGAAATATCGAAATTTTATGCAGTCTGTTACAACGTATATTATTTTATTCAAATCTAAGAAAGGACCATTACATATTAAAATAAATTGTATCTATTAGAGATTTTTAATGCATAAAAATTTAATAAAACTTTATTGCTTGAAAATAGTTTTTGCACAGCTTATACTTTGAATTTTTGCTATTCGAGCGAATGATTTTGATGCAAAAAGATCTACCTCTTGAAATGTCAAAGCCATGATCTGTTTGCTGCTAAATATTCGTAAATCTATTTATAAATTTCACGCAAAATTTTTTTTACAATGCGTGGAATTTGAGCCGATTACCAGGTTTCGTTGGCCCAGATATTAAGGTATATAAGCTAAGTCTTTGCTCAGACTGCAGAGTCAGTCGCGATTCGGAGATCTCAGAGTAAGTGTCAGTTATTCTCTAATTTTATTTTTTGCTTAACTGCCATACAACACCTTGTTGTTTAACACTGTTTTAGCAAGGCAGTAGTTATTACAAGCTAAGACATAGCGATGATTCTGAGTTTAACAAAATTTTGGGGGTCATTGAGAGCAGTCGGGCTGCTTATAAAATTTACTATTGATAGCACATGGGATGCTCCACGTTTTCTTGGGTTATTGAAAGCAAACGAGCTGCTCCCAAAATTACTATTGAGAGCACAGAGGTGCTCCGAAGATTTGTTGCTTGAGAGCACAGGGGTACTCCGATAAATTTTACTGACTAGGTAGAGCTAAGCTTAAGTCAAAGCTTACGCAGGATCGAAGGATCCACCTTGTAGTTTATAAAGTTTGCTCGAGCGTTAATACGTTAATTTATTATTTGGATCCCTAGATACACTGTGTCAATTCAAACAATTCATTTTTATTGTCGTACTATTATTTATTCTTGCAATATTAAGTTAGGTGCTTGTTTTAATTGTGTAGTTATTGGAATCCTAGGTCCTGAGTGCTACTATTACACAAGGTCATCGTTAGAAACTGGAAAAATTTTGTACCCATTAGGACTCATTTCACTACACGTTATTTCATCAACAGCTTACTAGTCCGCTCTGATTTATTATAACGGAAAGGTAACCTGAAAACCGTCCCATTGTTTCACTGTCTGCAAACGAAAAATTATCGCAACTAAAACTGGGTTCACACGTTAAAATTTTTGCTCAAATTTTAATCAAAATTTTAAAGCATTTTGGTGTATCTTTCAAATATCTATTTGCCATATTTGCCATATTTTATTGCCTTATAGTTTAACAGTTATTTGCCATATTTTTCTATTACAAATTATATTAAAAATTTGAACGTACCTTTATGCAAAAATTATATATTGCCCTGCTAACGCACTTTAGTATCTCAGCTGTATACACCTGGTAAAGTGCAGTAAATTTCTGTTTATTATATTCCTCATTGTGTAGGCTGCTCTGCTATGAACGGTGAAATGTGAGGATCTTTGCTAAATGCCTGAGAGTATTATGACAAAATATTATCGTAAGGACGGTTTCTTTGGTTCAGTCTAAAGTCGTGGGAGTTCTTATTGTATGTAAAGTTACTTTTGCCGAATGTTAAAATAGAATTTAGAATTTTCCGAATTTTCGTCTGTTTTAAAATATTATGAACCAAAAATATTTTCGCGGACACTATTTAAAAATTTAAATGGGAATTATATAAATTATTTCCATTTTTTGAAATCATGTGCTGGTGAAATTTTCCCAAACGAACTGTAAAACTATTATTGGAAGGTTTGGAGATATACTTGCTAGATAATTTTCTGTCCTAACCCGTCAACACTTTCACCATTTACTGCGTAATTTCTACAATAATATCGTCTTCCAGTTAGACAATCAGACCTTCAATAGAGCGAAATTGATGAACGTTGGATTTCTCGAAGCGCTGGCTCGTTATGATTTCAACTGTGCCATATTTCACGACGTGGATTTGCTTCCAGAAGACGACCGTAATGTTTACAGCTGTCCGGAACAACCCCGACATATGTCCGTGGCCGTGGATAAGTTTAGTTACAAGTAAGCCTTAAGAATTTAAAATATTGAGTGTATTTCTACTTTAAACTAACAGACTATTGAAATATATCAAAACATTTAATATCCGAATTTTATTTCTCAATCTCTTGGTATATATGAAATATAAAACTAAAGTTTCTTTATGTAAATTTTCAAGGTTGCCTTATGAAACAATTTTCGGCGGTGTGACAGCGATGACAGTTGACCAGTTATCGAAAATAAACGGATATTCAAACGATTTTTGGGGTTGGGGTGGAGAAGACGACGAAGTGAGATCCAGGTACGTATTATTGATTCTATGACAATGGGTTTGCAGTTGTAACCATGATTTTGTGATGTTATTTTTTTCGAAACGTCGTTACACTGTGTTTCATTTTGCCGTAATTATTGCCGATCTGGTTAGTTACGCGTAGTTAGTTAATTGTCGATCAGCTTTCGTAACAGTTAGTTGGAAGTATTTTATCGCGAATATCGGTTGGCACAATCTTATAAAATTGATGTCTAATCTTGTCGTTTCTCCCTATTCCTCTAAAACGCAACTTCACATAATATGTCCTTGACAATAGGTGTAGACATTTGAAATTTTCATTTTGTTATAAAAAGTGATGCCGCATAGAACCACAGAATACATTTAATAGACTTACATTGCAAGATGTTGATGGCATACTACACTGTGTCGAATATAGGTGTCATTCGCGTGTTTGAGCCGATTTTTGACGGCAAGAAATTCTTGGTCGCATCGTGCTCGATTGACCTATATTCATGTAAACTCTTAAAATATAAATTGGTTAATCTCAGAGTTATGATTAATTTCAATTAATGTATTTTTTGAGGTTGTGAGTAATCTTGACTACATTGTGTGTCGTTTTAGATACTTGGTAGTTGGTGATAGATAGTTTTAATAGTTTGTTTGCCTAATATTGTTCACTACAGGATTTTGTTAGCTGGATACAATGTGTCGAGATATTCTCCAAAGATCGCCCGGTATCAAATGATCAGACATGACCGTGAAAAATCTAACCCAGCGAATGGTTGTCGGTATGTTTGCTTAATGTATGTGATGTGAATAGGGATTTAGGTTTAAGAGTTGATTTTAACAATAATTATTATGTACAGTAATTATTGTATAAACTATACGCTTTTTGTAAGCACGAACTTACTGTTTATTTGCACACCTGCTAAGCAACATAAATAGTATATCAGAAGCACGTACCGTGTAAATAGAATGGCGTCCTTTCAATGACTAAATATACAATTTTTCAATATTTTTAAATATTCGATCTTTAAGAGAATGCACCTTTTTCTCGGAATATAAGTCCTGGCTCGATTTTTGAAAACAGCCCCAAATTTTCTACAAATATAAAGATACAGGCCAGATATTGAACAGTATATTGTTCCAAATATTTTGTTACAAATGGTAGAATTTAAATTATTTATTCGCACAGTTTGACTAAATAGTATAAACGTTTTCGATATAACGAAAGTGTGGAAGGTAATTTTAATATTGAATTTCTTGAAATCACTCTATTGTTACAACGCAACATGAGCCGCTTCACCAAGAGCCAAAATTTTTATGAAAAATATTTTAGGGAACTGTATAATTTATTGAAGGCAACAGGCAGCAACCGTATAAAATAACAGCGACTGAAAATTACACAGTATATGTCGCTCAGCCGAAAAAAATGACTACCAGCGATGCATGTAAACAACGCTGTGGCCGCCAAAAAATCAGTGTTGTTTATTTGTGATTGTGGAAAATATGAAGTTCTTAGATTTATTCATATTTGATATTGTTTTCTTCTCCATGTTTGCTTTCACAACAGCATGTCATGAGTGTAATGCAAGATTTAAGGCAAAAACTGTGGTAAACAAGCGATATAGGTGGTTGTAAAGATATATACGGCATGCAATTTTAACATATATTTAACCTTATCCCATCGTGTCGTATATGTGTTACTGTGGCTGCGCTCAGTTAAGGCCGGATTTTTCGTATTAATTATTGCACAATTGACTTTCTTCGGCTGGTAAATGCTGTGCATGTGGCTTCATAAATATGCGAGTATTTTACTTTAATCTTATCTTTTTATATGAAAGCACTCATAGTCAA